>JAVKLA010000052.1:19986400-20013773 GCA_034782735.1 Sagittarius serpentarius | reverse complement strand
GGGCGGCCCCACTTCCGGAGGCGGTGCTTCCGGGTCGCGGCGCGGCCCAGCGCTCCCCGTTCCGCGGCGTCCTGCGGCCCCGGAAGCGGCTGCCCCGGCCCGCCGGCGGGGGAGGAGGCGGCGCCCGGCCCGGCCCGGCCCGGCCCCACGGAGCGGCCCGGCGGCGAAGCCCGTAAGTGCGGAGGCGTGCGGGGTTCTCGCCCCAGAGCCGCGGTTGGTGTCGCAGAGGGGCTGGTCCGGGGCCCGGCTGCTGGGTGCCTGCCCGGTACCGGCCGGCAGCGGGTCCGGCGGCTCTCCTGGGGCGTCCCGCTGGTTGGCCGAGGCAGCGACGCTCCGTGGTGTAACTCCTCCCTTATTTCTTCAAATAAAAGCCTGTGGTAAACCCGCGGGATGAAGTAACACGTCATAGGGACGGAAGCGTGAGCCTTTCCAGTCTCGGAGAGATGTTCCCGAGAGTAAGAGGACCCGAGGGTTCCCGGTGCGTCTGCGGACAGGCCTGCCGGCTGCCGCGGGGGTCTCCGGGCCTCTGCCCCTCCTGAGCAGCGAGGCAGGAGTAACGTCCCTCCGCGGAGTGAGACGCAGCCCCAGGCGCTGCACTCGGCCAGCTGCCCTTGGGGTAGACAGAACCGGTCGAATGAGCGTCCGACGGTAAAGTGTGAAGGGAAAAATAGGTAAGTGGAACGTGCGACTAAAATCGTAGAGTTGGGCATGTGGTAAAGCAGGCAGGCGCTAAGGGAATTCTAGGGGCCACACTGGAGATGCTCCACGCTCAATCGGGGGCTGGAGGCCCGCAGGCTGCCTTGGGGTCTCTCCTGGCCTCCTGCCCTGGCTGCCTGGCTGTTTGCAAGATGAGTGCTTTTAGTGTGATCACGCTCGAATGTGCTGCTGGACTGCGTTCTCGTTTTTTCACATGCGCAGCGAGTGGCGATCAGAACTGGTGTTCTCGCTGCAGTATTGGAGAGGGAGCGAGAAGTGGTTTCTAGGAGATACAGCAGTAAGAGTCGATTTCAATGTTAGTGGTAGTTCAGCGATTGTCTGAATGAGAAACGCTAGAGCCAAACCTGGATTTTGTGAGTACGTTCTACATGATTTTAGGTTTCGGGGGATTATCAGGTAGATGCAAGGTTGGGATTTAAACTGTCAGTTATTTTTTCAAATTCAGAGCAAATGTGTTCACAGAGACATTTTTGGGTTAGATTAAAAAGAATTGAGATCACCATCTCTATATAGACTTGTACAGAAATAACTGAAGTGGTGAATTGGAACCAACTTGGTATATTTCTTTCTTAGTCATGTTTCAGGCCTTTCTTATTACACCCTTTCATCATCTGTTTATTGGTTTAACTGTTTCACCCAGCTGCAACAACTAACAAGTGTGTGTAACAGCTGATCAGCAAAGGCCTCAGCAGGTGAAGCAGCTTGGCAGAATGATCTCTGTGTTACCTGTTCTGTAGCGCAGATTTTTCCAACCTTCCTAAGTTGTGAGTGTGAGAAATAGACCTCTGTATGGAAAGGTCAGTTATAATAACAAACGGGACAGCAAATAAACAGGGTGCAAGCCGCACACCTCCAATGGCAGGGTAGCCCCGGGTAGGACCAGCAGATCTCCTGTGTGGCAGCTCTCTTTGACACTTTGCTTTGGAGATGGATGAGTGGCACTTGCTGAGGAAGGTGGAGGGGGAGCTCAGGCTTTCTCCAGTTCTTCCCTTTTAGCTAGTGGAAGGGATGGGCTATGAGCTTTGGTGTGTAGGGGGTGCATAAGCAGAAATGTAGCAGTGCTGGTCCTGGTAGCACACACAATGCTATTGCAGGGGCATCGGTACCGCAAACTATTTGTGTCATTGGTATCGTGGTGGTTCCTAGCTGTGACACTGCCTTATGTTTGAGATGTGCCTGGCAGTGAGCCTTAGGTTTTGCTAGCGGTGGTTCTCCATGTATCAGAAATGACCAAGTGAGGACTTTTCTGTTAGACAGTACCTCTAACAAAGACCCCAGTATGCGTTTTAATATTAATTGTCTGTGTGCCTGCTGAGAAGCTTTATTAAACTGTGATATCTGGCTATTCATTGTGTATAAACTCTGTTTGTTATACAAGACAGCACAAGGGTAATCCCTACCTTGTTTCCTTATGGCTCGAGAAGTATTGTATCTAAATCAGTTATTCTGAAAGCAAAACAAGCTCCTTGAATATGTTTTGTGTGCTCTTGAAGGAGACAGACCAAAAATTTGTCAAGACAAAAATTAAAAGCCAGAGGGGAGATTCATCTGTTGTTGAAGAAATGTGACTCTGTTCAGTTACATTTGACAAAGAGTACCAAAAGGGCTTGAAGCCTTGAGAGTTTTTGAAGGGGGCGTTATTCTCACGAACATTTGTGGAGTCAGAAGCAGCTTGCACCCTGTTACATCATGAAAAAATAAGATTATGATCATCTTTTTTATGCAATAAAAATATTTTCATGCAGTCAGAAGTAGAATGGCAACAAACTGAAAAAAAAAATCAAACACAAAACTATTTGTTTTGATATATGCTTCTGTTTAATAAGTAAATGCCCCAAAATATATAAAAGAAGAAAATAAACACTGACCTCGTTAGCTCGGATGAGAACAATTATGGACAGGAATTAGAGATAATATTGGTAAACTAAAGTAGGAGTGTAGGGGAAAGTTGCCAGGAGCTATTATTTTTAAATAAAAAAAAAAAAATCAATATTGAGAACAGGAGAGTTTTAAGAATTAAATTCTAGTAGTCTACTCTTCTGTATCCCTTTTCCATTTACCACTGTCTGCATTGCAGTAAGTTTTATTCAGAGATCACTGACTGTAGATTTACTGTCTACATTTAGATTTACATGTAAATTTAGAATCCACATTTATGAGTATACTCTTATTGATGTATATGAAATGAACTCTTCATATAAAATACTTTTCTGCCATGATAATCTGTGGTTACATTTTTTCTAGGACTGAAACATGATACCATGTCGAAAAGCTATATGTGTAATACCGTTACAGGAAGAAAGGGTTATTTTATGTTTGAAAACTACTGCAATATTCCAGTTTAGACTAAACTACAAAAATAAGTTATCCAGCAAAGATAAATATATTGGTGACATTTGACACTCATTTTTTTGGATAATCCTGTTGTAAGACAGGAATTCACAAATGTAATTCTGAAACTGTGTCAGATACTTGGAGGGGTGATGTATTTTCAGTTAAAAATTTGATGGTACAGTTGCATAGCAGTATAAAAGTTTTGAAAGTAGATTAATGAATTGGCTCAAACAAATACAGGTGGGGTTTCTGGTGCAGTCAGGTAGCTGACAGGTTCCAGCTGGATGAACCCAACTGCACATCAGTGTTGAGGACCAGCAAGCATGTTTGTGGTACTTTTACAGTGCTTCTGTTCTCAAGATCCCTAGTCCGGCTGTAGCTACAGCAAGCCTCCAGGCTTTGTCCCGGGTCCAGCCCGAGCAAGCTCTTTAAGGCTGTGGACCTTCACGTGCTTAGAACACCTTTCAGTTAAGTTTGGCTTCGGCACATCCAGGCAGGCTTTACGAAGCAGCTGTATGAGTGAAATACAGGCAATTGATGAATAATGCCGTACCTTCCTGCTCACTTGCAAACTGTGGTGTAGGCATAGCTAGTGAGTCTTGCTCAGGAAAACCCAAACGACGAGACATCTCTCTCAGTATTATACAGGCAAAAAAAGGTGAAACATTGAAGCTTTCTGGTTCGTTGGGGTTTTTTTTCAGATTGAAGTTTGTATAGGCGTTTAAGATTTATGGGATTTTTTTTAGACTCTTGAATATCGCAATGAGAAAAGCCAAAATAGAAGTCCTAGTCTAGTACTTAAGGAATCTGAGCCAATGCTTTTATCCTCCTCTTTGCAAGTAGGTATTTTATTTGTTCATCTTTGGAATGTTAAAGCTTAATGAATTGTCTTTAAAGCATTTTAGGTATACGAGTGAAAAATCATGGTTCTGTGTAAAAGTGCTGTGCCATTGTTCAAAGTATTCCTTTCCAGCTTTCTGTGCAAGCAAAAGTACAGTCAGCGTCACCTGCTCACGGGCAGTGACTGCTTTTCCCCATTTCTGGAAAAGAGTGTTTATGAGGAATAAAAATAAAACAGAAATTTTAACATGTTATTTTAAAACGTACTCTGTTTTTGTTTTGTTATTTTAAAATCAGCAGTTGAGCCTTAAAAATGAACTCAAGTACTCATTTTTTTTCTGGGTAGTAAATTCTCATGAACACATGCTGTGATATTAGGTAATAGTGATTCCAGTGTGCTGGGTCATCACAATATGGCATTGCAGATGTAGTGTGTGTGTTAGGTAATGCTTGCTAGCCAGTATGAAAAAATAAGCATAATCACAGCCATTAAAAATTAAGCAAAGTGCTTGCACATATTTAGATTAGGCAAAAACCAGGCAAGATGCCGCTTTTCTAAACTGCTTCTATCCAAACCATTCAGTACAATATCAGAATGAAAAATGACAACACTTTGTCATCTGTTCAAATTGATATTGCACTCTTTGCAGTGACAGCTGAAAAGGCCCACAGGTGCCATATAAAGAGGTGACCATGTTGTCATATTTCATTTAGGCATCCCTCTGCAAAGCCATAATTACCTAATTAGGTTGTTAATTAGGAGATTAGCATTTCACTATATTGATAGAATGCTCTTTGCAGGCATGAGTCTAGATACAGATTTGTCTGCCCTAATTTATAATCTCTGTATTTTTTTATACTTATTTGCTTAAAATCTTGATGCAAGATAGCTCAGGTTAGCTGAGAATCAACTTGTTTACAATTAAATGAAGATTTGAAAAGATCAGGAGACAAATAGAGGAGGGTATACAGTTTCCATACATACTCCAGTATTCTCTCCCTCCTTCTCTAAAGCTCAGTAATTAAAATACTGGAGTTGGTATAATTTGCATCCTGATTAGTATGACAACAAAAATGTAGCCAAATTCCAAGCAGTTCGTAAATATAGAAATACCTAGTTAATGCCAGATTGATTTACAAGTTTGAAAACTAAAAAATAATTTGTTGGAAGTTGTGCGTAATGTAGTGTTTTCTCATCATAACTTTCAAATTCCAGTTTCACTTGTGAAAGTGTGCCACTTTAAATGATTATTTTCTTTTTAATGATAGGACCCAAAGCATGAGTGACAGCTTCTCTAGATAAGTGTTCATTCTTAAATGCACTTGAGCTTTTGTTGAAACATAAACTTGAATTTTCATATATTGCAGTTCACTTTCCTTTATCCTGCATGCACAGGAGTCTGTCTGGCATTCAAGGGTTTTGATTATTTGTACTGCTGCAAATGTAGATAACCAGAACCGTTTCTTTTGCAATTGCAGACAGAAGTTAACTGTGAAATTATTTCATAGAACCCAAGTCATAAATTTTGAAGTGTGTTTGCACCATCCTATTCCAGCTTGGATGATGGGGGTGGGGTGGGGAAATCAATTTTTTATTCTAATCTACTCATTTTTTTCATTAGTTTTTAAGATTACTTTAAAGAGCTGCAGTCAGAGAGGTGTTTAAGTCCAGTGACTATGGAAGCCCTTGAGTGATAAGATGACCTGTAATGTTGTGTAATTCTTCCAGCCTGCTGTATTTTGAGATTATTAGTAATTGTTTTAGATCCAGGTTGTACCTTCCCGAAGTTACATCTTTGTTTGGAATATTTTTGTTTACCTTGAATAGGGTTTTAACTGTTTATTACTTCCTGAAGGAGGACAGTCAAACATATTTTCCTCTTAAAAAAAAAAAAAAAAAACAGCTACAGCTTTGCAGAACAGGAGAGAGGAAATTTTTTCCTGCTTCTCACTTTCTGCTTTTAGAATTTAGAAAGCAAAATAACCTTGCAGGAATTGGCTTGAGAGTTTTGTGGAGAATTTACAGCTGCTTTTAGCCGTTTGAACTGAAGGTTTCTTAAAATTATTCCATTAAAATTGGTAGAATTTCAAAGTTGTAGCTCTTTCCTGTAGCAGAACATTTTTAGTTGCTTACAGCTTTCTCCAATTTTTATCATTTATTCTAGCTTATTCAGAGGTCTGTGAGCGAATTTCCATGTGTGCTATATGTGATATTTTGAAGCATGAAAGGTATAAATATCAAAATTTTCTGTGAGGAGAATATTTCTTTTACTTTGACCAGTTGTGGCATGTTCATGAAAAGGTGGCGTTAGCCTGCAATTTTAGGAATGATTGTCCTTAAGTCGAAGGTGAGCCAGTGGCAACCAGATTGTGTTTGGCAGAGCTGCGAGTCTTTAACCTGATGTCTGTAAACTTAGGGGGACAGGTGCAGTGCACGAAAACGTGCCTGTTGTCACCGGCTTCACTTTAGCGAGCAAAGACCCTAGTTCTGCCAGAAGATGTTTAAGGAGCCTGCAGGGGAGCACAGGGAGCAGAGCGGAGGAGAGCTGGCTGCAGTGGAAGGCAGACTCGGGGTCCTGCCCCGCTGCTGGCAGGTGTGAGAGCGAAAGGCGGCCGGCCTTGCCGTCGCTGCCGGTGTGTAGCCACCTTTTCGCTGGGCAGTACGAGAGGGATGCTGTCAAATTCAACCGTGTACATTTAAAACAAACCAGAAAATTCAATCCAAAAGAACTGTTTTCCCAAAAGTAAGGTAACCTGTGTTGCCTAACTTGATGTTTATTTCATGCTCAAGGTCAAACATTTTGCTCTGAAAATAGCGGTAAGAACAGGTTGACACACGGTTGCAGAAGTCAGTGTGGTCCAGCACTGGAGCAGCAAGACGACGCTTCCAGCTGTGTCCCCTGTTGTCCGCACTGGTATGTGGCGGGTTGACAGGATGGATAGGAAGGATGGCAGTCGTAAGAGGTGTGTGTTTAGCTTGTGTTTTCCCCTTATCTCACACTCGCTTTGATAATCTCATTGACAGTTAATGTAGGATAATGTGAATGTAAATCAGACTTGGGGTATGTATGGGGTTTTTGGCAGGGAAAGAGGAAAGTGAGAAAATCTTCCTTTTATTACAATAAATACAGTGTATCAGGTAAGCAGGAGGGTTGCAAGAACACTTAATACGTTTGTGAATTTGCCTCCCCAAATTCAGATGTGTTCATCTCTGTGTTTAAGGTATAGTCTGTATGACTACATATCCTCTTTTCAAAACCTTTGTGTCACCTACTGGGAGCTGAATAATTTGTTAGAACGTTCTGCATTACTTATTGTATGCTGTGTTATGAATGAGGTTGATCTGCATAACAGCCTTGCTTCACTTGCTGTGAAAGTCTATAGATGCCATAAATATAGCAGTGGGTTACTGGAAGAGGAATACTTCTGATAAAAATAGTAGACTGAGATCCAGCTGTCTGATTTTGCTACAAAGCTCCTGTGAAGCCTGGCAAGGTGTTCAGCCTCTTGATGGTGCAGTTTTACATCTTTGGGGACGTTCTCTAACTGCACAAGACTGATGGGGGGCTGTGTCCCCCATGGTCTTTGGGGCACTTCAGTAATACAGCGATGAGACCAAGGAGAAGGTGAGAGAGGGCATTCATATCCAGGGTGTCGATTAGATAATACACAGAAGGTAAGACAGATGAATAACAAAGATCAAGAAGAAAGCGAAGGGCTGATTCAGCTCTGTCCACCTGTGTCATGAATCATGGAAGGTGTTTGCCAATAAGTAGTATATCATCGTAACACTAACTTGTATATCATGTCATACATAAATACTGTTAAGGTTGCACGGGTTTCACATAGCTCGTTTCATTTTTAGTGTTCGCATAGAGTATGCTTGACAGCTGTCTGCAACGTATTTTTTTTTAACAATAGAATAATATTTATATAGTGCAACTATTAAAAGAACATTTATTTTTGGTCTATGATTGAAGAATGTATAAGTTGCTGATGCTCAGAAAGTCCCTGAATTTTGTTAAATTCAGCTACCACATGCGGATGTGCTAATCGTGTGTGGGTATAAGGAATGCAGAAGTGGCGGTATGCTGGCAAACTCTGTAGATCTGAAAACTGACCTTGTACCTGTAATTTTGCTGAAACTGATGACATGGGGGCTTAAAGCTATTCATGTAAAGGTTTGCAAAATTGAACTTTGCTTCTCTGAATTCTTTTACTTCATTGGAGGTCATTGTTCCTCAGACCAGGGCTGTGCCATCTAATTGTGTTTTGCCTTTATCAAAAGAAGGAACCAGTTAGAATCGTGTAGATAGCAACTATTAAAATATGACATAAAAATCTGAACTGACTTTTGGGGTCTGAACCTTTTTTCTGACTTCTTTTTTTGAGGGCTGTTAACTGTTCATAGAATTTCCAGTTAACAGTTTATTGAGAAATTAGCTTTAATGTGTCCTTTTGAAAATTCTGAAGAGGAGAAAGAAAAAGTGTGTTTGAATTAAACTTTAGAGATTGAAATAGAATTTCTGGCAATTTTTCACTGTTCGTGTTTGTGGGAAAAGTGACTGCACATGCAAAATTGTAAAGAAGCTTGGCTAATTTAGCACACGGACTGTTAATAGCATGAAGTCGGGGTGCAGAGTATAAAGGTAAAATTCTCGCATCTGCTGTTACATGTTGTTAACTCCCTTAGCAGACGTTAAATCATTTCAAGTACAATAATAGTGTGGGAGGTAAATTAACTAACCATTAACAATCTTATAAATACACAATTAACATGCCAACATTTATATGACACATTGATGGGGCAGCAGTAATTTTTGATTGGGAGTTTGCAGACCTTTTAGAAGCCTAAGGCGGCTGCTTATTTAAACAACTTCTAACTGCTTGCAGGTAAGCATGGCCTTTTCTAATAAGCGGTGTGTAAATAATTAAGTTTAAAGAACATTCTCAGTGCACTTTTAAAATATCCATACACTGTGTACTTCGTTGTGTCTGTGTTCTCCAAGTCTCACAGTACTAGTCACGCTGTTACGGCTTAAAGGCCTTTAACACGTAAATTACAGCCAAGAGACGGTTGCCTTATGGTAGGATATTTTGCCTTATGGCCTCTCACTTTGAGGACAATGAGGAATCCTTCAGGGAGAGCAGGCCTACTTTCTGTAATGGAAATAGTCAGAAAATAAAAAATAGAACTTGGAGGCACAGCATTGCTGAGGTTGGCAGGGACCTCTGGAGATCTAGTCCAGCCTCTCGGCTCCAAGCAGGGCCAGCGACAGCGGGTTGCTGAGGGCCTTATCCAGCGGGGTTTTGAGTATCTCCAAGGATACCGATGGCGCATATTTAGCTAATAGCATAATTTATTAAAATGTGTGGTAGGAGTAGTGTATTAATAACAAGCAGTGTGTCACTTATTTCTCTACCATTCTTTTGTCGAATTCCTTCTTGCTGCTGGGTCTGTTGTTTAATATAATACTTTTGAATTTGTCTATGTTTTTTTAAAGCAGAAAGGACAAAATCTCTCAGAAAAAAAAAGGCAGTATTTGTAGCCAAGAGAGCAAAAAAAGCCTAAAATTATGAAGGCTGTAAATATTTATTGAATGTTCTAATTAGCAGATGCTGATGTTCGGTGGTAGGGAGGATACTGGTCGTGATGGTGGGTTTGCAATTTACAGTACGCCTTCAAAATTTTGCTTTTGTCATGATTAGATGAGTGTCCAAATAAAGTATTACTTTTGCTTCCAAATATTTAAATGCAGAAGCTGCTTCGTGGGGCTCCATATGTTAATATACCTTTCCCCTTAGAAGCATACAGGGGAAATGATGAAATGTGTTTGCTGGTCCTGGAACAAGCTTGTCTGATACTTTCCTTCACTTTCTTCTGTTAAAATCCGCCAGGAAAAGGCCAGCTGCCTTTACCAGGTTTTCATGGGATACGGCTTTGTGTGATTTTTAAAATTGTTTCTTTTCCTTTGGTATTTTCTTCTTGCTGCCAGAAGATCTTGCAAACAGCAACAATAGGGTCTTTTGTTGTTGTTTCTATGTTCAAAATACTAAAATGTATTTAGCTCTATAACCAATATTAAAATATCGGTTTTTTTCCTCAGATACGCAAATTATTAGAAAAGCAGTGAGGATTTTGAATTTCTGGAATTTACGTCGAGTCTTGCATCTCTCTGTGACCTTGGACTTAAAACCTCACCACCCTCCCTCTTCCTGAGGCTGAGGTTGCACAGTTGCTTTGAGCCGGCCGTGGGCACCACTGCTGAGAGGGGAACCTCGGCTTTCCTCCATCTTTTGATATTCCTGCTGCCTGTGTTACATTGGTACTGGCGCTCTTGCCACTGTTCACTGGCAGACGGATCAGCCTGAAAATTAGTAATTTCTTTTTTCTTTTCAGGTTGTTTTCAGCAGGTCATTTTTTTTGATCCAGCTCACCTCACAGCTATGCAAGTGCTAATGCCAGCCTTTGGGAGGTGGTGGAAATATCTGACCAGGGCTAGACAGGAGCATGGAGTTGCCCCTTTTAGAGGCAGCCCAGACTTGAGTTAGATTAACATAGCTGTAAATCCATAGCTACAGTAAAACAGGATAACAGTTTGAGTGTGGTTTAGGTTTTGTGGTTTGGGTTTTGGTTTTTTTTTTTCTTCTTTTCCCTCTACTTTGTTTGTAAGGCCACTTGAGTATTCTGAATGAAATATTGTAGGTAAGTGGCAATTACTGTTGTCAAAGTGCTTAAGAATTCAGGCGTGTGGTATATGACCATAGAGCTTTTTCTGTGTTACAGCAGTTGCCCTATATGAAGTGCCATGCAGCAGCAGATGTTCAGTATTCTTCCCTCAGATATTAATCTCTTCATGTTTAAAGTTTTTCCTGGAAACACAAAACCTGAAGAGGGTCTATAATAAAGTAGTCAAAGAGTTGGTATGTAGAGGCAGAATTAAAACAGTAACAGTATGATGGGTGAAAAGAAATTCAAAACCCTGTCTGGTTTTGTAAATTTATTAATTTGAATGGACTGATGTTTCTTGTGTGTGTTTTCTCTCTGTCCTTCTATAGTACTAAGAATATTTTGCCGTATGACAACTCTTTGTTGTAGAGTAATGGGACCTGTTTGTAGGTGTCTGTTGGGTTCTGTTGTCTTGGGATTCAGGTTTCAAGCTGTCCTCCAAAACCACTGTTCTTTAAGTGGATCTCAGCAAGCAGTGTAACTTAAGTAAACTGGAGCTGAATTAAAATAATTCACTGTACAAAACTGAGTCAGTTAAGTTTTGTGCCTCCAAAATATAAACCTTCTGGAATCAGGGTTTTGTGTTTTGGTTTTTAGGGGGTTTTTTTGTTATCCCCTAAAGTGCTGTGTACATTATATTTCTAGGTACATATGTCCATGAAACAAGATGGAGAGAAGATAGTATAGTGAAGTGGTGGACTTGTGGACAGAATGGCTTTCCTGGACAACCCAACAATTATACTTGCTCATATTCGGCAGTCACACGTGACCAGTGATGACACAGGGATGTGTGAAATGGTCCTGATAGATCACGATGTCGACCTGGAGAAGTTTAATCCGTCATCAGCATATGGGGACAGTGGTTCAGAAACACAGGGAAGCAATGGTGAGACTCAGGGCTACATATATTCCCAATCAGTTGATATTACCTCAAGCTGGGACTTCGGAATCAGAAGACGATCAAACACAGGTAGGTGACATTTGCAGCCAAGATAACATTAGCCTTTTAAATTCAGTTTCTATTAGCCTGACTTGCATGGACAAATCAGAGCATGACTAGCTAGATATCTGTCAAACTTTTCCTTTTGTAATGTCGAGACCCTTTTTATAAAGGGACATGTAATGATTCAGTTACTTTAGTGTGCTGTCAGCTGAGTTTTAATTGCTGTTTTACTTATTCGTGTACAGAGGAACATTGAGGTAGTCAGTTTTATATATAAAAAAAAATTTAAATTGTAAAGACATCAAGTCTAAATCCAAAGTATGTGAACAGTCTTTGATATTTCTATTGTTAATGTCTGGAGGGGTGTTAACTTTTGAACAGGATAGTTATTTTCTGAGAAGAATCTACCTAGTGAGGCATCAAATCCATTTGTTATAAAAGAGAAGAATTAAGTTTGATGTGAGCCAATGAAGTGAATGATTTGTCTGTATTTTGTCTTCTGAAGTTTTATTTCTGAGAAAAACCTTGAGCTAGGATTTCAGTTACCAAATTAGAAAGTTTAAGGGTGTATACCTTTTCAAAATATGCTCAGTTTGTCTCGACTGGAAGATTTGTTGTTTCATATGAGGGATATTCAGACTTCTACTTATACCTGAGGAATGCTATTAACAAAAGTTCTGCAATATAAAATATATATGGTGCGGGGTAGTCAATACTGATCTCTTTTTCTATTATGTTTTTTCAAATGATTCCTAAAGGTATTAGAACACCACCTAGAGCTCAGAAAAAACATATGTGCTCTACCTAACAAGTAAAATGTTGTATGGTATTGAATATCTTGAAATACCCTTTACAAATAAGAAGTTGTCAAAAGTTACAGAAAAGGCAGGGCACTGATCTTTTTTTAATGGAGAGTTAGATTTGGAAATAAGCTGAGTATATAGCTGCAACTGACTGTGAAGCATGAAAAGTTTAGTGTGCCAGACTGCCTAGCATTGTCCTTGAGGTCTTGTTTAGTTCAGTTGGTGGTATAGTTTATGAGGCAGGGGAGGCAAAGTTTAAAGTTTTATAGAATTGCTCCAAAAAATAATTCTGAAGGATTATTTCACCAAGTGAGTAGACAGATAGAATGATCTCTGTTTTCAATTATGGATTGAAACAATTTCAGTTTCTAATTGGTGGCATATTCTAAAATAATAGTTAGGACAGTCAGTCCATTGGGGAGCCAGTTTTTTGCCTCTCCATCTGACATGTCTTTTATGTTCCATTGTGCATGCTGGTACCACCAGGAACCTAATGCAATTACCAAAGCTATCAGGCTATGATTTGAAACAGAGCGGGGTGGAAAAAAGCCTACAAAGAATGCAAGTTGATCAGTACTGAACCCTTTTGAAAAAATACAGGAAGAGCAATAAATTAAAGTTAACTATTTTTAATATAAATGCTTTTTACATTACACAAGTACTTAGGTAAGTTCTTGATGGAAGAAAACATACATACGTAGAACAAAGTGTTCATACATCTCATAAGTACAAAAACTTAATAATGGTGAAATCTGCAATTTTTTTCTCCTAAAATGGGCAAACGTAAGGATGTTTCTTTTCTACTTAATCCGTAACTACCTGAGTAGATTTAGCAAGAGCAGGAACATTTGTTCTTTGAAAAACAGTTAATGTTTTTTAGATTTGGAAAGAGAATATAGTGTAATTTTGTGTATTAACAGGTAATAGTGGCAGACTTTTAACGTGCAAGCTCTTCTTTATTCTTTTTGGGTTTATACTCTGCTAAATGAAATTATTTCTGCTTATCCTGTGTTTAGCCATTGCATTCGGATGGAGTATAACTTTTTCTTATCTTTTGCAAAGCTGTTTCGTTATAAAATACCTTACCAGGATAGTATTTTTTTCATAAATTGTAGAAATAAAATGTTACAGTGGAAGGTGCAGCACACCTCTGTAGAGACTACAGAAGTGTCGGTTATTAGGTAGCTCTCATGAGGGTATGCAAATTTGGGAGTGAATTTTATGTGCATTCTAATATCAAAGTTATCCCCTTAGTCTTGAAAGGGACGTGCAGTGGGTGAGACATGTCAGGGTATTGCAAATCATGTTTGGGGAGAACACAGGGCTTGTCTGCCACTGAATTCTTCCTCCTTTCCTACAGGAGCTAGGTGGGTCATAGGTGGTCTTTGGCTCTGGGCTCCATCTCCTCGTTGCCTTCTTTCTGCCATATCCAGAGGGGTTAAAAAAAAAAAAAAAAAGTGGAGACAGGTCTGTGCAAGGTGTTGGGTGTATGGGAAAGCAGCAAATTCTTCCAGTCCACGTGACTAGAAACAAAGGCTTGTGTATTTGCTAATCGTTAATGAAACAAGAACTACATTTGGTCAGTGACATTTTTCACACAGAAAGCTTTCAAACTAGCGTGCTGCTTGTGAGAATAAGCCTTAAATAATTTAGACTTCTAATAGGTACTGATAATTCCATCTAATTTGGAGCTGCTGTAATACAATCCCGCAGTAAATGATCATTTGTGATCAACTAGGTAGAAGAATGGGATGGTGACTGCGCTTTTACTATGTTTGTTTGTTTTGACAAGGGGTGAAAATATCAAATAGGATAAAAACATGCATTATTCTTATTTCTATTCTACATTTTTTCCTTTATCCGTTGTTTGCATATGAATCTGACAGATATTTTGTGATGGCCCATTTGGGAAGAAAGGGTTTTGCAAGGTAATCTTGAGCTACAGTCTGGACAGTAATTGGAAAAAAAAAAGTTTTTTCTTTCAGAATAAAATATCTATGCTACGATAGTGTTTTACCCAATATTTAAACTTATAAATGGGGATACTTCTCTTATTTCATTAAGAGTAAGAGACATAGAGGTATTTAGGCACTAAACTCATGTTGACTTAAATGGGAAATAAGCATCAAAGTCCCTGTTTGTATTTGTACCTTAAACCGCTTGTTACAGCTGTTAAACCTCAAAGTACTACGTTTTTCATCAGTTCCCAGGTTAAGAGTTTTCACAGGGGCAAAAAAAAAAAACCAAAAAAAAAAACAACCAACAAAAAACCAAAAAACAACAACAACCACTTTTTTGTCCACAATTCAGTTCAAAGACTAAATATAAAAGAATAATAATAGGAGGGATAGAAAATATTTATTAACCTTTTTTTAATTGGTGAAATGGCTCAGGGAACTCAAATTGTATCTAAAAATTGTCAGAGTAATTTAGCATTTTAGAATCTCTTCTACAAACCCATTTTAGTTAATGAATGATCTCAATACATCAAAATTGCTAATATATCCAGCAAATTGTTTCCTTCAATGATCAACATTATTAGTCCTACTTTCCAGTCTAATCTGCTAATTTTGAGTGGACACTTCATAACATCAGTTATTTCTTGTGGCTGTTGTCTTGGGTAGCTTCTACCAGGTTTAGCTGACCATTTCCTGAGAGACATCTTACTGTTAACAAAAAGATAATTTAAGGTATTATCTGGTACCCTGGTCTGTAAGTTCTTTGTTGTTATAACTATTTGAGGCTTTTTTTAAACCGTATTTTGAAGATGGAGTCAAAATATACATAAAGAAATATATTCATTTTAAGATTTGACTAATGTTGTGAAGATACAAATCATTTATTTTATTACCTATAAACTGTTTCAGCACACTGAAGAAAAAGCTATGCTAATTTATATAGCTTTGACATTTTATAATTTTCATGATTTTTAGATAAAGGATTTTATATTTAAAACTTTAATAGTCTAGTCTGAGTTCATTTATCTTTAATTTTTGAAACGGGTAGAGTAATTCATAACAGTAATTTTATTCCTGTAATGTAATATTCACTTCAGTTCATTTGTGCATTAAAATTCCTTTAAGACCGTTATTAATGATTTATATAATGAAATGTCATATTAATCACAGAAGTTTTCACATTTTATTATTCTCTTCCATGTTAATACTATCTTTATGATCTCTATTAATGTTTTATATCCTCTAATTTCAATTATAAATCAAGAACATTTTCATGTTTTTGTTGGTATTTGCTTTTCAGGGGTGCCACCTTTAAAATTTTATGACTTTTTCCCCTACATATGCAGTATAAAACATCTTTATTCATATAAAGGTAGTTAATTATGTCTTTGTTTATAGTAAACTTTCATTGACAAACTTATAGTTATAATATTTCTTTTCAAGCTCAGAGACTAGAACGTCTGCGGAAAGAGAGACAAAATCAAATAAAATGCAAAAATGTTCAGTGGAAAGACAGAAATACTTCTTACTCAGGTAAAAAGAAAAGATCTATTTTCCTACTGTTTTTATTTCTGCTTTTGATGGTTACAACATTTTCACTTTGTAATTTTCACTTAAGCTTTCAAAGCATAGAGGAAATACTAATTTTTGTATTTACCTTCCGTTCCCCAGTTATGTGTTTCCCACAGTTTATTGCTTGGGGGGGCATCTCATTTGTTTTCAGCTATGACTAGGGCATTCCAAATTATTAATAAAGGCAAAGTAAAGAAAAAATGTTTAAAACCAAGTTTGTTGGTCTGAACTAATTCGAGTGGCTGTTTTATTTTTTGCAATATAAGGTATTAATACAGTGTTTGTGTATTCTGTCATCTTGTAGCATCATTATCTTCTAAGGCTTCTATTGTCTCAATGAGCAAGAAATGGAGACAGTAAAGCTCTTAGTGTTATTGCAAGGCATGTAAGGAACAGGACATGTCTTTGCTCTATGGGTAGGTGACTGGCAAGTGTCTGCGTTCAAAATGCGGGATCTTTATCTCCATGTAAGTTACAGCTTTCTAGCTATTTCCAGTGGCATTTGGTGTACCAGATGTGATGAAGAATTTTGTGGTTTTTATAGAGTATTTTTGTGGTTACTTTTCTAGATAAGAGGAAAATCTTAAGAAATAATGTCTATATATAGATCTACTTAAATGAAAGCATAATAAATGCTGCTTTAGCTTATCTCAGCTTTCACCTTTCCTTAGAAAAACTATTATCACTGATTTCTCAAAAAATATGCTATTCTTTATTACTATTACTACATAATTAAGTATTTCTGACACTGTTCTACATAGTTTAAATTGTAATATATGAAATGAAAAATCTGTCTCAATTCTCATTTTATAGCTCAAGCTAGTATCTATTCCTGTTGTATTTGACACACATTCAAACCTTTGTATGGTCTGTCATTCCTGCTTCTTTCAAAATTTGTGTATATCTTAATGAGGTCCCTGTGTAATCTCCTTTTTTGCCTAAATCCTTGTATCTTCCTGGCTGTCATTTGCAGGACCTTCTCCAGCTCTATAATATCTTTTTACAGAGGACTGAACAAAGCTGCTCACATGAGCAACACAGTTGCACTAATCCTTGGTACAGTGTTCGGCTGTGTTTGATACCTCTGTTAATGCATTGTAAAATGTTTTTGCCTTTCTACTTCTGTAAGTAGAGTTGTAGGTTTTAAAGTTTAATCTACCATAACCTCCAACTCTCTTTGCTCAATATTTTATAGCATTTGACCAAAGTTGATACAATTCTTTCTTCTTTATCCCTAACTATATACTCCTTGATATTTCTTTACACTGAATTGCACTCAGACTCCAGTTTCCTGCTATGTCTGTGCTGCTTGTGTCATCTTATTCATGTGGGCTCCACCATGACGTGTAGTTCCTTTTATGTGCTGCCCTGAAGACAGACATAATCTGTCAACCAGCAGTAATGGAGGTGTCCCCCTCTGTAAGAATGTGCTGGCAAATAGATCAGTCCCTCCGTGCTGCAGAACAAATTTAAATAAAAAATAAGTTACAAAAAAATTCCAGACACTCGGTATCTCTCTTTATTGGCAGAGCTGATTTTCTTTCTCTGCTTAGTCACTGAGATTCTGCATGTTTCTCACTTACTTGCATGAAGAAAACATGGTTGGAAGAGGCTAGGGAAAAGAAGAGCCCTGAAGGATATCCACTGGATCTTCCTCTTTGTCAAGTGTGTGTATATGAGGCTTTGTCTGTTCTGTTCCTCGAGTTTAGCATTATTGGAAAATATGTATGAAAGCAATAACAACAGAAATAGCTGGTCTCAGATGGGGGGAATTTGGCTGCCCTCTTCTGACTGCGTTTGAGCTTTAGACAAAGTTGAGCCTATGGTTGACACCATGCAAACTAAAAGGATGCGGGAAAGTTGTTTTGTCCTGTGTCAAAGAGTCTGATGCCACCACCTCCAGAGATCACTTGTCAGAGAGATGTCTTACTGTAGAGAGAAACACTTACAAGCATTTCTCCTGTCCAGCAGTTGGATGTGTAGTTGCAATTGGAGGCATCGGGCAATTGAGTGTTTTTTGTGATTCCCATTTTTAATGACTGTGTACAGAGAGAAAAGTACACTAACCAGGTTAAAGGGAAGTGAGAGAGAAGTGGCTTTGTTTATGGTAATGAGAAAAAAAAAGAATATTTTCTATTTATCATCTGTTTGCCCTCTGTCGTGAGACAAGCTGTTTGCTTTGTCAGGGGTGAGTTTGAAGGATAAGGTGGGAGTAGTGTATAGACTTGAAAAGGAAAATCTCCCTGCATTTGGAGTTAGTTAGGGGATTAACAAATATAAAGATGCTTCAGGGGTAGTTGACTGACTGGAAGTAAAGTGTAACACAGTGTGGAGGCCTGTGGTTTTTTTTGTTCTGCTATGCCACCAATTCACATCACCTTCCCGTGAATCAGTTCTTTCAGTAAAATGAAAAGAATGTTTGAGCTTCATGCAGTGTAGAGGTCAAATTATGTTAGTAAAGCAGTCTGTGGTCCTATAAACCAAATACAGATATACGTACAAAAGGTTACTCCTTTTTAGAAAATACTAGGTATTTTCAGATGAAAGCAAGAAATAAGGCATTGTATATACATCTGTCGTGGTTTAACCCCAGCTGGCAACTAAGCACCACGTAGCTGCTTGCTGGGTCTCCCCACCCAGTGGGATGGGGGACAAACTCGGAAAAAAAAGTATAACTCATGGGTTGAGATAAAGACAGTTTAATAGGACAGAAAGGAATAATAATAATAGAATTGGAATATGTAAAACAAGTGATGCACAATGCAATTGCTCACCACTTGCCGACCGATGCCCAGTTAGTTCCTGAGCAGCGATTCGCCCTTCCCAGCCAACTCCCCCCAGTTTATATACTGGGCATGACGTCCCATGGTATGGAATACCCCTTTGGCCAGTTTGGGTCAGCTGTCCTGGCTGTGTCCCCTCCCAACTTCTGGTGCCCCTCCAGCCTTCTGGCTGGCTTGGGCAGGAGAAGCTGAAAGGTCCTTGAGTTAGTCTAAACACGACTGAGCAACAACTGAAAACATCAGGGTGTTATCGACATTCTTCTCATACTAAATCCAAAACACAGCGCTGTACCAGCTACTAGAAAGAAAATTAACGCTATTCCAGCGGAAGCCAGGACAGCATCTTACATTCATTCATTTCAGAGCATATAAAATGTAAATTAACAGTGTATCAAGGGAATCTTTCAAAAGCCTTGCATTCAACCCATATAGAATAGCTCATATAGCTAACAAAACCACAAAAGCTGAAAAATATATGTAGTATAGACTAACGGCAAAACTTAATTAAAATTAAGAATTTAAAAATTATGCAATTAAAGCTAGTTTAATGTAAAAAATGAGCTTTTTTTCCCCTGAAATTTAAGAATTTAAAATTCTTTTTTTCAATGTTTTTAACTGGAACTCTCACAGCCTAAGTCTATTAGGAATTATTGGACAAAATGCTTAATGGAAGATGGTAGTTTTTCCAGAAATCTCATCTATCTTCTAGCTTTTTGCACAAATCTTTAGAAGGTTTTGGGTTCCTCTTCCTAAATGAGTTGAATTTTTTGAAATTATGAAGCTTTCTGGAAAAGGAAAACAGTATCTCAGCCAGCTGAATTTACAGTCTTATAGAATGTATTGTTTTTTAAACTCTTCAGCCATGTGAGATATTTGGCTTGAGTAAAATTGATACAAAACTCAAAGCAAAACAGATGTCACACTAATGAATTCAGAAGAATTCTTGAGATCCTCTTTTTAGACATCCCAACAAGAAAACAATAAACAAATCATCTTAACATTTCCCTATAGGCAAAACAAAGATAAAAGACTTGCTTTTTCACTTGAACTAATAAAACCATTATATTGGATTCCAAGGTACAGAGTACTTTCCAAATGCCCAAGAAATACCAGTTAAGGGTAATACTTTAGCATAAATATAATTGAGACTTATTTTTTTTAAAAAAAACAGAGATAAACTCGTTACAAAAAACATAATACCTAATGGAGTTTAAGTTGCCACATTTAAAAAGGATTTAATCAAGCTTTTTTGGTTAATCACAGCCTCTCACAAGGCTGTTGGGTATCTCTTAGTGCCAGTATTTAGCACTTTTGCCAACTGTCTGAATTTTCAGGCAATCTGCTGATAAAAATAAACTGAGCTTTTGACTAGTTATAATATGACAAGTTTTAATTTTGCATTTTAAGAAATTAACTAACTCTCTGCAGATCAAGTCCCAAGTCATTGTTCCTTAGGAGTGGTTTCATTTCCCTGAAGAAGCAACATGTAAATCTTTGAGATGTGAGAGAATCCAAATGTAGGAATGCAGAGCAGAATCAGTCTAGGAGAGCTGGTGTTGGTTCTCAGGTAGTGATTGATGCAGTTTGGGGGTACTTTGTTCCTAGAGCAGATGTGGAAAAAACTTGTCCAGATTCAGTCACAGTTTCTTGCAGGTGAGACCCATTGGTACTAACATGCTGAAACACCTCGGGCTCTGTCCTGATTTTGTAGTGTCCTCATAACATGAGAAGCCTTAAGTTTCATTTTTTTTTTTTTTTCTTAAGTACGCCTGTACATTTTGAGTTAAACTGTTGCTGGAAATTCAGCTATGCAGTTTCTTCATATAAAAAGAGCTGCTTGTCAGAGGCTTTTAGGAGCCTTCGCAGACCACACAAAGAACTTGCTAACTCTTATCACCTTTGTTTTTAGAAACCTCTTTTTTTTTATTGTCTGGACTGTTTGTCTGGAATGGTGTTTTCAGATTTGACATTTTTTTGAGAGAAGACCATATCCAGTCTACCGTGAGAAGTAAATTTGAAGAAATTTTTTTTTTTGATCAGATGTAGTCCCAGGCCTACTGCTGACAACATAATGGCATTATAGTATAGTAATGGGGTAGTATAATGTTGTCCTGTAATATAGCATAATTTACAAGCTTCGGTTTGAAATGCTTTTGCATGGCATATTGTAGATGTGTCAGCAGTTCTTTTGCATGGCATTTACTGTTCATTTAGAAAAAGGTAGGCAAGCAGAAAGACCAGGAATGTATAATTCTCTCTTTGGATCTTGATTTTTATCTTGACTCAAGTGGATCTTGTAGTGATCACTTCCATTTTCTGTATGGGAAAAATTAATCTTTTCCTTAGCCTAAACAGTGCCATTGTTCAAATTTCTTATGGTTTCAGATCTTTGGGCTATGAAAGAGTGGTGGTAGATTCTGCCCTGCTAAAGTATTTGTTGGTTTATGCATTTGATTTTGTTCTCTCTCTTACAGTGTTATCTTTCTGTGGTAAACAGTAGCCTCTGTACATCTCCCAGTGCAACTACTCTAATCTCTTTTCTGACCTACAGCAGAGGAGCTGAGCTCGCTATTTGAAAAAAAGAATTTCAGAGTAAAATCTCCGTGTTCTGGGAAGCAGTCAATACTGTCTGTGCGACTTGAACAATGTCCACTGCAGCTGAATAACCCTTTCAATGAGTACTCAAAATTTGATGGCAAGGTAAGTGGACCAGATGTTTTTCTCTCATATCCAGGAGGTCCCTGACCTGAAGATGATAGGCCTTAGGCAGTTCTTGCGTGCATTTACTTGTTCAAGCTTTAATTAGACTTTATAGTAGGCCATCAGTTATTTTAAACTGGTTATCTAGAAACATGCTTCTCTTAAACATAATGGTTCTAGGTTGGGTAGAACCATTTCTCCCGTTTTGATTACAAAATTATGGCCTTACCATTAGGCGTACCTTACCTTGATGTTTTCTTCTCCAGCAGGTTAGGTAGGTAAACATTTAGTGTGGTTGTCCTGAGACATCGCTCTACAGAGTTTATGGTGAGACCTTTTGTATAAATGATTGGTTATTTGGCATTTTTAAAAAAACTATTCTCTCTAGCCACATCACAGCACTTGCTGAATATTCCATGATTTATGCTGTCTTTAACCTCAAAATGCTCCAATGAGAGTGGGAAAAGCCACTCTCTGTTTTGAGGGTGGAAAACTATAGCATCAATAGGTCAATATCTGGGGCAAAAAAAGGACTAAACAGTGTAGTCCTGCACAACTAGTCATTTATGTTGCACACAGAGGAGGTTCACTGCAAGCCTGGTAGGTCAAACTCATTCCTTGACTACACTGATTTCAAGAGCTTGCATTTGATATTACTCAGAATTGTGGATAACTGTCTTTTCTTGTGCGCTGTTTATGACAGGGAAAAATATTTGACAGTACAGAGTAACTAAACCCCAGAAACTGAAATATAAACATGGGTGTGATGGATCAGTGTCATGTTCCAAAACAATTATAAATACTGCACAAATCTGTTTTCTGCTGGATTTGTTTGTGGAATCTCCTGTGGGAGTATGAAGTTTGAGCTTCATTACCATTGTGATGGAAGAATTTCATATTCTGTTAAGTATTCTTGAAGTGGAAAGTCAGATATGTAATTCCACTAGCATATCTAGAAGTATTTAGAGTATTTGTGAAATGGTAACTTTTAGACTATGAAGTCCACGTAGCGAAAGCTGTCTCTTGTTATTTTATACATACTAGTATGTAGTAATTAGTGCTAACTCAGTTTCTCAAAATTTCTGGCTTGATTAATAAATGATAGCAGTACTTTAAAGCTGACAACACTGAGACGCCTTTTTTCTAAACTCAGAGCTTGCTGTTCTTCTGTCACGAAATTTCAGTTTGGCAAACATTTAAATGTACTTCCAACAGTCATGCACAGAGGAAGTAAAACTAAAATACTTCTTTATTAAGAGAAATTTATTGTAATTCAGTGGTGTCCGAGAGTTGTTGCTTTAATACTTGCATCCTTTGGGCTACCTGCTAGAATTTTTCTCAGAAATGTGAGGAACTTAAGCATGTTTCCTTCCCACTTTGATAATGCAAACTATAGTTGACTGTAATGTACATCTTAATTTTCATATTTAAGTCTGATACATTTAGCAGGTTTTTGGTCCATTTGAAGGCAATTGTACTATATATACTAGTTTGAGATATTAATGAAATACCTCACTCAGTTGTGATTTGTAGAGTATGATACGAATCAACTCAGTTGTGATCTAGAAATCAAAATAGCTTTTTAAGTCTCCAAAATAATTGAATTGGCATTTTGTTAGAGTATAATCTCACTGTGTTAATTTTAACAGCATTGTCTATATTACTCTGGTAAATTTGTCAATAGCATGTTTATAAAATTTATTCTCTATACTTTCGTATGTATTGTCTGTTTTTAAATACCTATTTGACCATCTGAGATACAGAAGAAATGTTATAGTTCAGGAGTGAGTTATTTTACTTCAGTTTTGTTGTATTTTCGGACAGTAATGTAAAATCAAAAGCCATCTACCTTTTAAAAATTATTTTTAATGAAATATCATAGGTCTTGTATTTATTTTTATTGATAATAGATGAGCAGTATTTTCCACATAAATACAATTCTCTCAGGGAATAGTGCATGACTTATTTACATAATTAACAGAGCCACATATCTCTTGGGGAAATGGTACATAATTGGGGAGAGGCAGGGGGGATGAGGAGGGGCTAGGGGCCTAATTAAACATGTCTTAAAAAAAACCCTACTTAATTATGTATTTACTCCAGGGATCAGTGTCTCTAAAATCTTTTAAGATTATAACTAGGCCTTTGGTTTATATATATATTTGAGTTTTGTAACACAGATTTTGGCTTGTGGAATAACACCAGTTTTGTGGCTCACTGGCAAAGCATGAGGAAAGCTCTTTACTTGCTGTATCTAAGCTCTTTGTTCATGTGTGTGCTCATCTTAACCGCATTCTGAATGGTTTTAACTTACCACTAATTCAGCTCCCTAACTGACCTGGAATTGAATAAAACCATTCTCTTCAGGGTCCTTCCTGCCCCCTCCCTCTAACATTTGAGGTATTGTTTTCAGCTAATCAGTTAAAAATAAGAAAACATTGCATGCTGTAATATCCACCAAGCCAGTTTATTGAAATGCTTACATCTTGCAGGTGTTTTCTGCCAGATTTAGTGTCTTTTTCATAAGCACTTCTGCAATTTTATGAAATAATAAAATTTTAAAGCACTCTAATTTCTTCTTGTTCTGATCAGTTCATTAATTATCAAAATAGTAGAGAATATGGCTTGTGAAATGCAACTACAATAGAAGCATTCTAATCAGCTCAAGAATTAGGGTGATTCTTGCCCCACAACTACGCAGGACAGATCTGTGGCTTTCATGTACATTGTAAAACATAAGCTCTTAACAAAAGACACTCACACAATAACTACTCTTGGCTGTATCTTCAAGTTTTTTCTTAAAATAGTTGAAGTAACATAACCCCTGCATCTGTTTGCATGGTTTGTAAATCACATGGGTTGTACATCTTGGTTAATAAATCTTGAAAACTCTTGCTAAGAATACTGTATGAAAAGAAGCCTTTAGTTATTTATAATTACTTCAGTTGTCATTTATATAGAAAATTATTTGAAGGCTTAAGAAATCAGTGGCCGAATTGATTTCCTTTATCTGCATGCAACTTAAATTATCATCCATTTTATAGATAAGTTCATGTATATTTCTGTTTACAGAATTTAGAAAATCAAATTTTGATGGCTTATTGTTCCAGCTTGCCAACTTTGGTAAGGTTGGGAAAATAAGACTGACTGTAAGACAGAACTGAAAGTCATAGCCAGGTACCACAAATAAAACAGAAGACTCATTTCAGTGACACAAATGTGAGATTCACAACATTCAGTTTACCTATACATTACCTGCCTGCTTTCATTAATTGCTTTAAAAGCACGTGTTACTTTTTAATTCTACAGAAATTCAGAATATTTCTTTTTGAATCACAAGTATAATCTGCATGGGTTGCTGGAAAGTGTGGCAATGAGTTTTCTCTGAGACACTAATCTTAACAGATACTGTACAGTATTAGTGTCAAGGCTATTCAACTGCATGGCCATTCCCACTAGTAAGAAAAATGTTACCAAGATATATTTTGTTACTGGCATAAAGGAAAATCCTGCTACAATTAAATCTTCAGCTTTGTAGGAACTGCATACGGAATGAGTAACTCCTGCTAAGGCCTCTGTTTACAGTTCCCCTTGAAATCATCCCTGAAGCCAGTCCACGTCCATTTTTCTTCCAAGTCTCTGCTACCTTTAAGAAATTTGTATTACTAAAATGTCTTGTCAGTTCAATTTTTGAGATGCCTGCCACCAAATGGCTGCTTCTACATCCCCAGAAGAATGTCAGCAAACACAGAAGCGTTACAGGATAGTCAAAAAAGAGATGCTGAAGATATGCAAAATAGTCAAAGGCGGCGGCTGGAAAACTGCAGTCAAAATGTAAGGAAGGGATCGTTCAGCTCTAGGATAACTTTGAGTTACAAGGCCAAAAACTTTTCCTGCATGCAAACTAGAGTTTTCTCAAGATACTTTTATTTCTGTTTTCATGACGACTAGTTGAAAATGAAGATTTAAGGAAGTCTAGCTTCTCTGACCTTATAGGGGTTTTGTGGGTTTACTTGACCGCTAGAGATAATTTAAATAAAAATAGGTCAACGTGATTTTTGGCTGGACAGATGCTAAAAATCCTATTGTGAGGAGTGGTACCTCAGTGTAGTGTTACAAGATTTCTTGTGGCTAATTTTGGTAACGGGTTAAAAAACAACAGTTTCTCTTGTAGCAACTGTTTTAAAAACGATGCTGTAGAAAGCATGGGGGAAGGGATAATTCATGAGTGCTAATTGCTTGGCTGTTAATTTTCATAAGTGTTGATAGAAGCAGTTCCTTAAATTAAACTTTGTTTAAAATGTATCAGGGGAAATATTCCACAATGTCGGGCCTGAAGTGAAAATTAATATGAATGCTGTGGCAATTAACACGTACTGGTTAATAGCTTTTAGCAGCATTTTGGGATGATAGTCCTTAAATACATTTTTGCATGCTGCTCTTGTTTCAGTCTTGTTTGACTGTATGTCTGGATAATCATGAACAAATGTTTTCCACAATCTCCAGTATTAAATAGCTTTACTCAAAGAAAGTAGATAAAGAACTTAAGAAAGAAGTGATACTGCTGTAATTAATATGGAAAATGTCTAAAATAATTAATCCAGGATTAAAATCTCAGTGTGGAAAAAATGCATTTTTTATTTAAATGTTTTGCCCCTAAGCTGAGTAGAATGATCCTCATCTGAATCCTAAATAAGGTCACATAGGGGTTTTTTTAAAGCATTTGCTTATTCTGCCAATTTTAGTGGTTTACATTCTATCTGCACTCTACTAAAACAGTTGAAATAAAGAGGTTTATAGTGTTATCATTTATGCGATACAACAGAAGTGTTAACATACACGTTATATAAAAATGCAGGGGCAGTATTTATGCTGGGAAACCTCTTGCTGTGGTTGTACCAAGAGCCAGTGCATTGACAAAGCCGTGCTGAGCCCCTCCCGCGGCCCCTGTGCCGGCGAGAGACCAGCCGCTCCATGCTCCTGGCCGGCACGGGCCGACCTGGCCTCAGGAGAAAGATATTTCTGTTTTGTTGAAATGGAAACAGTCCTTTCCCTTGGCTTTTCTTTACATTTTGTTTGCAGTTCTTTTTGCTGGAGAGCCACCTCTGTTGGGAGGTGCTTGGGCTCCCCGGAGGGAAGGAGGAGCAGGCACTGCCCAGCGCAGCCGGCGAGCTGCGTGTTCCCGGCTGGGCAGCTCTGGTGCAGCTCCGCTTCAGGCCTTTGGCCATCGGTGCTGTGCCTATCGCTGCCCGCGTGGTCGGCATGCCTCCTGTGCAGCCAGCTTGCAGTGGAGGATGACGTACGAAACCAGGGATGCCAGGGGAATGAACAACCTCAGAACATGTTTTTAGAAACACAGGCTGCCGCTTCTCGCTCAGCCCAGTTCAAAATCTGCACTGCAGTTCTTCAGACACCTAAAATAAGAGCCAGAAACATGTAGTGGTATCGTGCTTTCCCTTTGCTGTCCGGCAACTCCCTGAAAAAGTTTTCACCCAGTCAGGAGAATTTGGGAGAGAAATCTCCTGTAGTACCGAGAATCTCTCGGCATTCGTGATGCGCGTTCCTAATGACGTAGGGTTTCATAACTCTCGTATGTGTAGCATCACACACTCTGCTGTACAGAGGGTGATTCCAGTAATGCTTTTGTTCAGCTGAAGTTTCTTAACTGAAAAATTACCACTTTCTGAAATAAATTTTGTTTCATAATACATGATTAACATGAGTCGCGCTGGTAGCCGAGTTGTATTTAAATAAAACACCCCTATATTAAGAATGCCTGGTTTGGTCTTTACTGTGTTGAAGCTGTAATGATTTTGATGCCTAATCAGTGCGCTTAACTGTTTCCTCTGCCCCTGCAGATTCGGTGGGTTTTGCTGGGTAGAGGGAAGCTCTGCACAGAGGGACCAGTTAAATACTGTAATGGAGGTTAGAGCACAAGAGTCCTTGCGTTTCCATACAGTGATTAAAATATATTAAGCTTGACTGTTGCTTAA
>JAVKLA010000052.1:19968900-19981400 GCA_034782735.1 Sagittarius serpentarius | reverse complement strand
CACACGTGTTCGCCACGCTGCATCATGGCAATTCAGAGTCCCATTTGTCTGAGGGTAAAACGCATTCCTTTACCAGAAATCTCAGTATCCTATGGGCTGGTTTAACTTCCGTTTTCAACTCTGGTTTCCTCGCAGGGCGTTTGCTGAGGAGCTTTCCTCACGTCTCAGCAAAGTAATGTTTTTGGGATGAATACATCTTTGAGTCCTGCAGTGGACCACCCATATCACTGGTTTGTATTGGTTTTGCTGAAGGATTGGTTCCTCAGTGATTTGGCTGGATTATTTATCTTACTATGGCAATTGTGTGTCTGTTTTCACGTTTCATGTGCGTTAAGTTGGATGGAGATATAATTGGGTGTCCCTTTCTATGGGCATTTGGTTACTTTTATAAATTTTATGTAGCACCTTTTCTTTCCCTAAAACATTGCTATTGTTGTCTAGGTATTCTTATTTTGGGGTTGGAGGTAAAGGAGAACTTGAAATTACTTTTAAATGAAAGAACTTTCTATTATATTTATCTGTCTAGAGGCAATAAATCTGTTTCAGCAGATTAAATACTGACTTCTTTATAAAACCCTGTTTTCTCAAACCTCTTATCAGCAGCACTTGGCAGTAATCACACCTAAGGAAACTTATAATTTTCCTCAAGGAGGTGACACTGACAGAATTAAAAATGAAGGAGCCCCCTGAAAAGCCAGTTCATTACAAATTAACAGTGGTCCTAGCAAAGCAGTGGGCTAAGGCGTGTCAAATAGTGATATGGATAAAGAAACCCAGCATTTTAAACTGTCAGAGCTCAGAGCATAGCTAGCCTTAGAACAAATTAATCACATATTGTCAACGCAAAGTTGCATCAAATTAACACATCGGATTCCAGCATATTAATGTGAGAATGCTTTCACCTGATTATTACTGCAAACCATTGCCACTCTCTGACTGCAAAGATATAATTAAATTGCTAAATAGAAAGTGCATATAATATCTCTGCATGCATTTAGGATGCATGAGCTGAAAAGATCACATCCTAGTAAGTGACAGTTTCTATTTGTAGGAAAACTTTACTTTTTTTTCCTCTCTCTTATTTACTTGGGAGTACTAGAGTATGAAATTAGAAAAGTTAGTAATGTTGTTTGCACTCCATACAACTTAGGTGAAAGACAAGTTTAATTTAACTGATTTGCTATGCTGCGAGTACATAATTAGCTGCACTCTTCTCCGTACTTTCCTGGGGGCAAGGAGAGGGAAGAAGAGATACTTTGGAGTTTTGAAAGAAGAACATGAAAAAGCAGATATTAATGCCTTACTAAAGATACTGTTGATTGATCTTAGAGAGATTGCTGGTTGATTTGTTTAAAATTAAACTGCACTTAAAATCTGTTGAGATCAGATAGCACATAAATTGGATACAAGTTTATTACATGTGCTGTGTCTGTTGACGTGTCTTTGCTTATGAATTTGTTACTTGCAAAAATCTGTCTTGACGTACGTTCATCACCAAGTGCTCAGTTTAGTTAATTTACTGATAGACAAAAGGCAGTGCTGTAGCAAAAACAAATGTATTATTTAATTATTCTTTGTAGAATACTTTAATAACGCAAAAGTAATCGGCTCAGAGTTTGCAACTCTTTGCTCTGTACCCTCTCACCTAATACCAGGTGAAAAGCGATGCTTTGCGCCTGCTCTCTCCGGTCACCGCACGCCTCCTCTCTTGCCCATCCTCTTCCGATTCTTTGCACAGCCTTCCTGTATTAATGTCTCATCCCTTCAATTCTTATATGAACCATTATCAAAAACATTATGTTTAAGCTTGGTTGTAAGTGCCTTTTATGACATGCTTCACTCTTCGAAGGTCCTTTCACATCAGCCATTTGTAAACTGGAACACTCCTCTCTAAAGAGGGTGTGAGCATTGGAGAAATTTTGAAGTTTATGAAATGTATGAATAAAACGGTGTGGTGTGCTGTAGTTAGTAAGGATGCGTGTCAAACACTAAATTCTTACCGTAGCAAGGAAAAAAAAAAAATCTCATGCTTGATGTATTGAAAGCAGTATTGTAAGACACTAAAATTACTGTGTAATTCTGACAAGGCTACATCGCTTCAAATTTGTCTCTGCATGGATGACATCAGGACATCCCTCCTGCTTCCATTCAGTTTTAATGTAGGCACCACAAAAGAAAGTTTAAAATACCTTTAAAAGGTCATTTGTCAGTAACAGTTTCTGTAAGTCCTGAACATGTTACGGGGAGGTTAAGCCTGGACTGGGTTTTGGTTGCCTTACGTGGTAGTTTCTTTGATTAAGAAGTAACAAGTAGAAGGTGTACTTTAAGTATAAGGTACAGGCCTTTGCTTTTGTGGGCGAAATCATAATTTTGCTTGAATATTTTAATTTCAACAAAAGCCACGAAGTGAAGACCATTTTGAGTACAACTGAGAGCTCATTAAATGGCTCTGACTTTGCCCAGAGTCAATAGAGGACCTGAGAGTTTGACGGGAGTTCTACCGAAATATCCAAACTCTTTTTCTTAGCATGAAATCTTACTTTAAAAAAATATATATTTGAAAAGGAAAAAAACCAGCTGGTACAATGAAACATACAGGAAAATTTTAATGATTGGCCAGTTTGGTGATGTATTTAAATAAAAAGCATTTTTTAGGCCATGGTCACTTAAAGCAAACTTAATTAAAGAATTTAAAAGTAGTTTTTATAATGCGCTTGTTAATCTTTTGGCTGAACCATATTGCATTTTATTCTGTCTAATTGATTTTTTAGCAATTTACCAATGTCATTATCTTTCCCTTAATTACAGATCAAACAAAATGAAAAACGTATTCACAAGTTAAGTTTCTTAACAGCCAAAGAAATATGGATGTGTTTTATTAGCACACATTTTTAATGTCTGCTTGTTGCAGGAGGATTGGATGTATACATTTCACAGAATATTTATTGTGAGAAGAATTTCTGAGGGAGATAAGTTCTTCTTTTTTAATTTCTCAGAGGATAGTCTTTTAGACTATGCCTTTACTCTGACCTTTGTACTTGAAAAATAATTTTGAAACACTGACACTAATTACAGAGTAAGGACTGTTTTATGGGTCTGTTCAGGCACTGTAATATCTAACCAAAGAATTCTGGTTTTGTAGTTAAACATTAAATATAAATGGCGTGGTAATTGTTTTATTCTTATTTCCATTATAAATTTAGATGTTTTAAATTATTGTTTATTTATTTAAGATTTTATTAAGTATACCCCACTCAGAATTTGTAAAGGCAATATAATGGTCTGGTTTTTTCCATGTAAGATTCCTTTGTTTGCCTGTCTGAAACAAATAGGAAAAAAAATCTCATTAGCTTCTTAATACTAGTAAAGCTTTCATTTACGATGAGGAAAATTGATTTACTAACATGAAGAGTTTCTAGCTCTCTGTGGAGATTTGAATTTATTATACCTTAGGCGGCTGACATGGGCCCAAGTCCTGGGAAGAAAAAAGTTGAAAACACTTTATGTCAGAAAGTGCTGTGAAGCCGCCTTACTGTGTCTTGCATTTCAGAGTGGTGGGGGTTTGGGGGGTTGGTTTGGTTTTTTTGGTAGTGTCATCTGCAGGAGAACAGGTTTTAATCCTGCATCAGTTAAACTTGCTTGAGCTAGCCCTTCAGAGCATTTTCACGTGCAATATTTTAAGGGCAAAAGCTTCCTAAGGTTAAACTTTTTAATAGTCTTTTTAAAGGTACCACCTAAACGAGACGTAGCTGTTGAAGCTGCGTAGAGGAGATCCATTTTTTAAACTGATACGTTGTGATGAATGAAAAAGTAGTGTACCAGTACCTACTCTGTTTCAGGGGTAAAGGTGTAATATAAGAGTTAAAAAGTCTTAATATTATTAGTCCTGGACTCCTTCCCCCAATATTGTGGTCATCTGGAATGCTGATACAGGTTACCTACACACAGAATGCTTTTTTTTTTTTTTTTTTTTCCTTCTGAATATTTGGTTTAAATGGCTTTTGGCTTAAAATGACCTCAAGCAAGAGCTCAGCCTTCCCATTCCATCGGCTGTGGTCATGCCTTGTGTCGTACACTACTGACTTTTTTTTTAAAGGGGCACTTTCAAAGAGAAATGTAAGGTTAATGCTGAATGAAAGTGATTATGAGTAGGAAGTAAAGATCTTTTCCGTATCCAGATAAAAGTGTAAAGAAAATTTATGGAGGTAGGGCATAATTATTAAGAGAGATTTTAGCCATACTGGAATTATTAAGCCAGTCTTCTGAAAAGTATCATGACAATATTAACTCTGCAGAAAGCCGGCACTCCAGGTTTTTTCTTAACTCAAAGTCTATGAGTCATTTGTATTGTTTCAGAATGTATATTATATGCTGTGTAAAAGGTATTTATAAAAGTAATTTTGTGAGCACAATAGTAGAGCAAACAGTACTTAATTAGAAAAATAACGTGGAATTTCAGTGCACATTTATATGTTACGTAATATTATTTTCCAAAAGAAGGGATATAAAATTTTCACAGCCAGTCAATTCTTTTTGCAGTCATACTGCTAGTAAAAACAAAGAGACGAGTCAGCCATAGAAAATCTGTTAGGTTGCTATCAGTACAGTTAATTAGAACTTCAGATTTCTTGAAAGGATAAATCCAAGGTCTGAACTTGTGTTGCAGGTTTGAACAATTTTTTGTTACGTTCTTTTTAATTGCTGGGAAAGGGTAGAATTAAGTCTCAGGTCTTGCAGTTCTTTATTCTATACGCCAAGATCACTTTTCCCAGCTACCTTGCTCGTGGTTACCCTCTCAGCGCTGGGAAGGCAGTGCGTCCTCCGCTGTGCTCCCCGGAGCAGCTCCCCCCGTGCTGCTCGTGGCCCCTTCGCTGCGGGGCTGGCTGGACGTGCCAGACCCGAGCTGCTGCTGCTGCTGCTGCTCCTGCTCCTCTGGCGAGGGGTGGGTTCGGCAGCATTAAACGCAATTTGGCAGTCGACCCCGGCATTGCAGGGTTGCCCCGTTTTTCTTAAGCTCTGAAGAGAAATCATCAAACTGAAGGAGGTGGCTGAGACATCCCTCACTGAAGAGGCTTTAGCATTTTTCTTGGAATTGGATTCTGTTTGTTTTGCAAGAAGAGCAAATAATTTTATTTAACCGAGCACTACTGCATTTATTCTTTTGTTAATCAATTTTTGCAGTGCAAAAAAATTAACCGTATTGCTGGAAGTGCAATTGTTTAAATTTAGTTTGAGAAATGAATATACCTCACCGACAAGTAATATAACCAAGTCAAATTCTGCGTAATTTTTCTTGGTGTAATCCAGCCCTAGGATTATTTATCATAGATCGTTTTCTCAGGGCTGCACTTTTTAATCCCGTGACTTTTTTCTCATAATAATGAAGTCAGAGGGAGTAACGTGCAGGTCAGCATCATGCCTTGTGAGCAGCTGTGCAGTTCTTGCAGTGGTTCGCAGTCAGGGTGCTCTGGGCAGACCTGGGCATCGCAGCCCGGCGCCTGCCCCTCGCGGCGTGGGAACGGCGGATCGGATGGTGCCACTGGTGTCCTGGCAGAGCCCGAGTGACGTCCCCATCCAAGCGGGGTGTGACTTGGTCTTTGAGCTTTGCTGAATAATGCAGGTATCTTCTCGAGTATAAGGAGACTTCGATTCAAGGGGCAAGTTTAGTGACTAATGCCAAGAAAGAAATCACCTGGTAGAGGAAATAAAATCCCATCATCGTGAGCAGCCTGCCTGCTACATCATTTTCCATGTCTCTGATGGTTTTTAAATTGAGGGGGGAAAAAAGCTGTTGTGATAGTGTCACTAAACACTGCAGAACATATTTCCATATAAAAACCTTCCCAGATAGGAAATTCCAGTTAATAGTAATCTGGAGAAAAACCTGTAGTAAAACTTGAACATATTAACTATTAAGAGTTTAATTTGAGCTCTGGGGGGAATGATCTATCTAGGTAGGCACAGTAAAAATGATGAGATTTCAAGCAGGTTTTACAGATTATTTTCTCTTTCTTTTTAACAATAATTGAGTCATTTTAATGATAAGCCTTGCTTGGCTTCTTTGAATGGACTGCATGTAATTAGTTGTAGCTTCAACTTTGAAACGTTTTGACAGAAAAGGTGTCATTTAGCTGGTAGATTTTTTTCTAGCATCTGCCTTTCATATTTGTTCATTTTCTGCAACATACAACTTTGCTACTTCAGGTCAAATTCCAGATACAGCTCTGTTTTCTTTGTTATCTCGATTGTTTCCTTCAGGATGAGGGAGAATAATTACACAGAACATCTTTTCCAAGCAGCTGGAGTCAAATTCCAGCTGACTGCAGCACCTGTGAAGACGGTACCTCTGCCTCGGGGCTGCGCGGTGCCGTGCCAGCCAGGGCTGCCTGGTGACGACGACGTGCTCCGGAGCGCACAGACTCCTCGTCGTAGTGCTCCTGCCCTTCTGTGAGCTTCAGATGGCAATAATGCCAGTGAATGCAAAGTGTCTGGTTTAGACTAATTAGAGGGATGATTTGTGAAACGCTGGCTATTTATTTAATTAATCACCAGCACAAAGCTATAAAACCCATATTTTAAAAATCCCTGTTAGTTTGCCATGTGGTTAATAGATTGTGGCACATTAAAAAGTGACACGGTGATGTATTAAAAATGTTCCACCTAAGGTTGGCTAATGTCCTCAAGGAACTTAAGCTGTCTGCTTTATGCAACAGAAGCATAGGATAAGAGGCTGATCTGTTTAAGGATTGACTATTTCTGAAAACATTTATCTTTTGTATAGCATCTGTTCATTAAAATATATCGTGGCGTATTTCTTAACGTACAAATAATGTTTATGGTGCAGTTTTAATTATAAGTTTTTGTTGCATTTTGTTTTTGCAAAGAATAACTCTATTCCTCAGTATTAAATTGTAATGTTTATTACTAAGTAAAGTATAAATAATTCTTCTAAAGTAGGCCATTCCTTCTCTTCACTACATGGAAACTGAGGATAGTTTCATGTAATGAATGCATTTTTGTTGCAGCTATAGCAATTGTATTTTGATAAATCTGAATGTGTTTTCATTCTTCAGCAGAACTATTGGAACTGAATAGATAAGGGTCTAATATGCACAGGGAGCTCAGTGCCATTGCAGCCGGTGTGAAATCCAGCCCTCTGGAGAACGGCAGCTCCAGGTCCTGTGTTTGGCTTCGGCAGCGCTGCCCGGAGCGTGCTGACCTGCTGCACAGGAGCTGCGCTCGCTCCTGGCAAAATGCCATTTGAGTGCGACAGGATTAAAGGCGGGCGGGGTCTGTTTGTCCGAAAAGTGATACCTATATGAAAGTAAATGAGGCCTGGGCTGGAAAGGGGGTGGACTCGGGGTTTCTCCCTCCGTTCCAAATCCGACTTGTCAGAAAAAAAGTAATAACAAGAAATCATGTTCATAGCACTTTAAGTAAAACAGTTTTTAATTTAAAGTGAGTTGTATAAATGAATGCATGTTAATAAGATTGAAATATGCTGTTACAAGAATTATATGTCTTATTCGTTGCTCAGGACTTACATAGTTTTATTAATTGTAGGAGTGAATGCCAAGAAAGAACAGGCGGTAATTTGGGATACTTGATTACGTGTTTATATATGTAAATCATAGTTTTGAGGTGTGTCTAAAAATTTGTTCAGGTGGAAGTGTCGAAGGAAACTGTCCAGCTCTGGAGGTTATGTTTCTCAGCTGTGTGTTGTATAATTAACTGGTACATTAGGAGGGGGGCTAGAATAAAACATGAGTATGTTAATGCAGCCTGGAGCTGATGTTGTAGCGATCATTGCAATGCAGATAACGCATTTCTCATAACTGCTGCTGCCTACTGGAGCCTTTGAAACATCTGGACCTTTAATTGAAAAATAGTGTGGTGCTATACAAAGCAGACATGCTAAGTGAAGTCAACAATTTAGAATAAAAAATAATAGTGTGTTATTTACCTTGTAGTTAAATATTCATACTTTGTTATGCTTTGTATAACAGGAAATTACTGGGTTAAATTTTTATGAATAGTGACAGTGTGAATAAGATAAATTAAGTATTTAACAATGTTAATGGAATTTTGCATTGTGATCTGCTAACTCTGCAGCGCAAACTAGGATGATACAAAGGAGAATCCACTCCTCGGAAAGGAACGACTTTGAAGCTTCATTGAAAAACTGGGAGGACTGGCAGGCGTGCCAAATGTAGTGTGGTCACCGGCTGCCGGTGTTGAGTCAGTTGTCCCAGGGGCCTCACTGGTGGAATTTTCCATAAATGACTTAAGAGTAACAACACTGATCATATGGCTATAGTAATGAAAAATACCAATACTGGCTTAACCACCTGATGAAATAAATATCATTCCTGTTTTGCCATAGTAGGGTATAGTATGGTGTGTTGAAGAATAAAAGGGGTAGAACTACCCTGTGTTTTCATACGAATACTAAGACTTAGCATTATGCCTCTGAATATTAATATAATATGCAACTGAACCAGCATTTTCTTCAGATCTATTATAACACTGTGCAAATAAAATGAACAGACTATGTTATAAATACTTAACCGTCATTTTGTTAGATGCTGTTCTACCCACCGCACCAAAATCTGCTAGTTGCAGCTACATGTTTCACTGCTGGGCAGTGTGGGCCTGGGATACTGAGGCTGATAAACCTGTTCCTCATCCTACTTTGCTGCCAGTGTGTTTGCTCTGAACTGTATGCCAGCAGTGTCATATACTGCACTGCAGTGTGAGGGTTTCTGCCACATGCTTATTGAAAGCTTTTAAGATATTTGGTCATCTAAACTTAAAAAAAAATTATCTTTTTTAGATAACCCTTCTTTTTCTACTCAGCCCCTCAAAAGCTGTTTTTCTTAAGAGTGAATGACTGTTTCATTCCTACTTAGTTTGGATGAAGAAATAATTGCTCTAAATTTTTTATTTTTTTCAAGTCAAGAGCTTAGAAAATGATGCTTTTCAATGGTCGTCTTAGAAAAATATAGTTCTTTGTATTGCCATAAACATCTGTGCTCTAATCTGTTAGAACTTTTGGTTGTGTTGTAAATGCTGAGTTAATATATTTCAGTTTTTTCCCCTTCATGTATTTTCTATATGTTGTTTGAATACATATGTGAGTAAGTTACGTTTAGGAGGTGATTGGTGGATCTCATAGTATCTTAAATACCCTGTCACCTAAACCAAAAAACATTTCACTGAGTTTAAAGGTGAGAAGACATTTTACATTTGGAAAAGGATAAGCATTTGTTTCCATTTTGTCTAATGTTTAGCATTGTTTGCTGGGAGGTGAGTCAATGACTTGAATTAATTATAATTACTGAAGAGACATATACTGATTGAGCAAATAAAGTAGTAAGCTCATTCGTGCCAAGGCCATCTAATTAAATGCTAACTTTGGATAAGCTAGATGTGCATGAAAGATTAATTTTAAGAGGTTTTTATGAGTCCTACTAAATAATGATTCAGTAAGATCTTTGCATTATATCATTAGAACATCTAATCTTAAAGTGATATAACATTTAGTCACAGAACTATTGTACAGGAAGATGCAGTAAATTATTACTGTTGAAAATAAATCATTTGTCTCCAAGAAATGTTTATGGACTTTGTTTTAATTTTCTAATGTGGTGTGCAGTGAAGCAAATCAGAAGTGAGAAGGATACAGCGTACATATTTTTCTCAATGGCTATTTCGTTAGCTCCCATGCAGATACTTCAGAACTAAGTTTAGGAGTAAGTTGTCGTAGGGATGGACAGACTGTACCAAACTTCCTGTATCATGTAGAAGAGTATTAGTGGCCCCACAATAATCTACTCAAGATATCCATCACTTGGCATTGGAAGGAGGTATATATTTTCTCATGGACTTTGATTAAAAGTTGATTTTAAATCTTAGAAAGACTTATTGTGTTGGAAGAATTGATGCAGTTTAAATACGTACTTTTGTAATTTAACATACTCTTTATATTTAAAGCATATTAATTTTATTGTAGAACACTATTTAATGATACAGATATTTCTGGAATTATATGTAGCCAATGAAGATCATTCTACATGCAGTTTTCCTGTCATAGTTGTAACCGGTACTTATATAATTAAACACCACAGCTCGCAAATACAATCCTAGAAAATACACTAAAATTCATCATGTGAGTTGCCTGTCATATCCTTCACTAATAATCTTGTGTCTAGAAGTACCAGCAACATACATATGTGCTGGTGGTGCTACTTAACGTTCTTGTAATTAGCCCGAGTACTGTTGTTATATATCACCAAATATTACTGTACTGTTTTGTGGCTGTCTGTTTTAGACAACACGAGAAGCATGGATTCACAGGAGCAGTAGTCTTAGATATCAGGTTATTCTTTCAGAAGAAATTTGTTTATTAATGGGAATAACTTTCCTAAGCTTAGCCACTGCTTATCAAAGTGCATAAATATACATTGATCTGCTTAATTTAAATTATAAAAAATAGAAAGTTTGTGAATTCAGCAGACCGTACTTTTCAGCAATGTCAAATAACGGACATAATTCTGTGCAGCTCCTGAATAGCAGCAGAAAAGAATAGCTGTAATGTGCCGAAGAACTGCGATGTGCCAACCACTGAGAATTCTGACAATGGTGATAGAGAAAACAGAAATATAAAGGAATTTATTTGTTTATGTGCACATCATGTTAGGTATAATTGGGGAAATAGTATCGCTGGGTTTTTGCCTCTTCAGGCCTGTATGTGCTGCACAGCACCATGTCTTCTGCAATGAATTGCAGATGATGAAACATCATCTTTGCTCTGAGTGAGATGAAAATGCCATAGAAATAGCAAACAAATTTTCATAAGATCAGACTGTAGGAGAGCACTAGGTAGCCTTAAGAGAATCCATTAATAAAAACACTAAGAAAATTTTCTATGATATATCGTATGTTTTCTCTGTATCCAGTTACTCCTCACTTCCTTAAAGGATTGGTGGAATATAACATTTCTAACAATAAAAGCTTAATGGAATCAGATTTGTGATTTCCTAGAAAATTAACGAGATATTTTGTCAATTTTATTCCAGACTTCATTTGTCAGAATATACAGTGTCCAGTGACAAGCTAAAAGAATTTTTTGACAAATTAACTATGCCACAGGTGACAGATCAAGAAAATGTTAATTTAACAGCCCCTTTATGCTTCCCAGATTTATTGGAGGCTATTAAGGAAACTCCAAATGGTAGGGCCCCTGGCCCTGAATAGATTTTCCATTGAATTTTATACAGGATCTATTAATAAAGTTTGATGCTGCCTTTTTGAATATAGGTAGTTGTACTTTATCTTCTGGGTCTCCTCAGCATTTACAGTTGGAATACAATTTTTAGTTGGGAGAAAAAAGTAATTATGCTTCCAGTAGTGTCTGTAATCTGGTTCTGAATGATTCCTCCTTAAGAAGAGGCTACCAGCACCATATAAAACCCGCAAGTTATTACTAGTGAAATCCAGCGTGGCTAGGTCTTTGACTCTTGGCCACTGAGACAAATAATTGGATCCCTCTAATTCAGTCCCATCACCTACAAGTCCTTACCTAATAAGCTTTGCACAGATAAGTAATTGAGCTCTGTGGGACTTCCTACACAATTAATATTTTGCAGGACCAGACTAAGGATATGGATTCATTCCGTCCTGTAGACAGTTACCTGATGGTTTGGACTTCTAATGCTGGTTCAGAACAAATATCATCAATTTGCAATAAAAACAGTGATTTCCTTCAGACCCCTTTGACTTGGTGATTGATCAGTCTAAGCCTTGACCCACATGTTTCTAGGCCATACTAATGTTTCCTACCTAATGTGACAATGAATGTTCTCATTACTAATAGAAAGTCTAATTGCCTTCCAAATCTCAGGCTTCAGCCTCTCTAGTATCTTATGGCAATCAGTTTTACAGCCCTTTTAATTAAAAAAAATATTTCACTCACTCTTTTAAAGATCTCGAGTATAATAGTGATGCTTTTGAGCCATTTTCCTGGTACTGCTGATGTTGGTATTGTTCCCCTTCCTCAAAGAGCAGTTGGAATCCTAATATGTGTACAAATTACCCCTGGTTTAGGTCACCTGTCATCTTGATGTTCATGCTGAGTGAGTAAGAGAACAAGGATATCAGTAATAGGAGGAGTTCGGACAAGCAAGGTGGTAAAAATAGGCTGGAGGAGGTAGAGGAGATTTAGATATGAGGAAGAACAAAGAAAAGTTTATTTAAAAAACAACAGCACAGTGTAGGGCAAAGAAAGAGAAGCACTGTGAAAGGCAGACCAAGGAAAGCTACCATCTTGCTTGTGATAGCTGTAAGATCAGGGTCCCTGGAATGTGTTTATTGGATTATGAGCTTATAAAACATTCTGTACTTGTAGTGGCTAATGGAATAATCTGGTCTTTTTGGTCATTAGAGTTCTTGGCTTGTTAGTCCATTCTCTGGTTTTATGTTATGCACATAAGTTGTAACCT
>JAVKLA010000052.1:19897095-19966448 GCA_034782735.1 Sagittarius serpentarius | reverse complement strand
AAGTTCAGACTCTTTATGGAAGTCTGTGAAATCGTTGCCAAATATTTCCGATCATTTTTACAGGTACATTAAATAGCTTCCAGTTTTAAGTCGTAGCAGTGTATTTTAATCTTTCAACTGAAAAGAATCCCATCCGCACCAGATTTTGTATTAGCTCTGTCATACCTTTTTTTTTAATATGTTCTAATGAAATATGTTTTCTCGACAGGGTCATGTTGGTACAACGGCAACCAAAAAAATTGATGTCTACCTCCCACTGCACACAAGCCAAGACAAACTACAGCCCATGACAGTTGTGACGATAGCAAATGCCAAGGTGCATGACCTGATTGGACTAATATGCTGGCAATATACAAGTGAGGGACGGGAACCAAAACTGAAGTAATGTTCTTTCTTTACTACCTCTTGATCTCTAATTTTCTCCTCTGCAGCCTTTTTGCATAACAAAATGGATTGCCATGTCAATGTTTTTATGGATAAATCTTAGAGAAACCACCTACACATTCATCAGTATTTTCTTTTGAGCAGTACACATGCATCTATGTCCATTTCTCTTTCAATTAAACTACTGGGTACTGTATAATGATGAGCATATGAAACCCTGAATCTGTAAATGAATTCTAATTTCAAAATGCTCTATCTAAAAATCATATAAATCTTACCTCTTTTGGTGTCGTGGAGACAGTTTTTATTTCATGTCCCATCTATTTTTTGGTAGTGTTCTTAAAGGCTAAGATCACAGGGGCGTCATAGGAGATGCAGAACTCGTCTGTAACTCCCTCTCTTGTTTGTTCCAAGAGAAGGTACCCAGCTTGTGGCTCTGTTTTGTCTGCACGGCACCAGTTCCTCCTACAGATTCATAGAGAAAGGAGTCACTGTACTTGGTGACCATGTGTCTTGGAAGTACTGTTAGTGTTCTCCTGAAACTGCAGAAGAGATTTTAGCCATAGTGAGTACACCTGAAAACAAGTCCGAATTCTGTCATGGAACTTCAGCATTATCACTTACTTGCTTTCTGCTGTCATTTTGCTGACATAAAGACTTTAATTCATTATACACACGTTAAAATATTTCTGGTTTGCTAAGAATTGGCAGACATTGTGGCTAAAGGTGCTTTTCTTTCCAGGTTATCAGCCTGGAGGTATCACTAAAATAAAGATATGCAAATAAGGATCCAGAAAACAAAATAAATACCAGTTTTCTTTGAAATTGTGAATAAAATTCCATTCTTTAATTCAAAAACCTCTGTCATGCAGTATTTCTTAATTTCTACAAGATTTTGACCTCAGTCACGTTGGCTCTTTGCTGTAAAGAATAACATCTGCCTTGTCCTCAGAAATTTTAGCTTCAGTTAATCGATGGATTTTTCAGTATCTTTGGTAATCATTGCTTATGTCTTCATTGTGAAAGAATTCTGCCCCTAAGATTTCTGTGGCTAAATAATGGATCGGATTTGCTGTGCTGGAGAACTGGTGTTGTTTAGTAAGAGCCGTTACTTTATCATGGTAGGTGACATAAGGTACATAAAACAGGTACTTCAGAGCCACTCATCTGAGCAACTTTGGTTTTAAAACAGTTCTGTAAAATTCTTCAGTTTTTGCTGGGTCATAGAACATAAAATAAGAACTTAAAATGGTTTATTATAGAGTTATTAGTAACAGACTCTAGTCGGCGACTTTCCTGGTGCAAGGAGGTTAAGTTTTGTTTCGCTTTTTTCTATATGAGGCAATTTTCACTTTTTTTGTTGTTCCAGAAATATTTTATATGGCTTTTTTGGTACTGTATTTTACAGTGTGCTCTTTCAGCATTTTCCGGAAGCGTCTGAGGACTTGGTAGACTTCTCTCCTGTTGTAGTGCAGTTGTAAGGGGGAAAGGCAGGTGCTGAGAGGTCGCTTGAAGTGCCCTTCTTTAGGATTAGTTGATTTCTGTTTAGTAGATATACAGCGACACAGAAAAGAGGCCCCTCTTGAAAACAGTTCCATGGATATTGTTGCCTTGGATGTAGGATTTCCCTTAGCTCTTCTCAACAGACGTATGAGATGTTTCAGAGGTTAAACACTTCAGTTTGATTTGTCATTTTTTTTACACTGAAGAAGAAATATAAAATTATTTGCAGATGGTGCCATTTCATTTGCTGTTATTAATTTCTGTTCGTTATATCATAAGTTCAAAAAAGTGTCCTTTGTGTATGATTAGCTTATTTTTTTAACACCACTAATGCCAATCTTTGGACACGTATATTTTTCAGGAGCACAGCACACCTCAAATGGAACAACACCTGTGAGCAGATGTATTCCATGAAACATCATTGCCCACAGCAAAAGTCAGCAGTGGGAGGAAATGAATTTCACTGTCTGCCTTGAAGGATAAGATGTTATGATGTGTCAAAGAGTGATCATGACCAAGGAGGCTGTCTAATGTAATCAAATCTCAGGACAGAAATACTAAAATAAAGAATGGAGGCATGAATTCCCAAGAACAGTCTAACAGCAGCAATTGAGAATCTGGGTACAAACGCTCAAGAGGAAGGGGCAGAGCCTCAAGATTCCAAGCAGTTTGTTTTCTTGTGTAGTTCTTAATTATTTCTCATGTCTCCATCATCTTTTTTTTAGCATTGCTGACTACCAGTCCTGTAGCAAGGACTGATTTAACTGTAAACTAATTCTCAAATAAGGAAAGAGCTTGTGTGGGTTGCCCGTTCTGCGTTTGCTATTTGTTCCTGATTTAGTCAGTTTAGAGTATAAAAAGAAAAAATGGGATCATTGTGACACTGCACTGAAAGACATACAGAGCATGCTTCAAATCTGATATACAACGCATGCAGAATGACAAACATACCTACTAGTAACACACTTTGAGAATAATGAGGAGGCTGTAGACTTTGTATTTAGGAAAAACAACCCCTCTGTCTTTAGGAAAAGAATATATTACTGCCTAATTCATTTTCCTAAAAGGTAGATGTAAGAGTCTGAAGTGAGTGAGTACTAGTTGACAGCTTTGAGAACATTTTGTATTCCGTTAGGCTGCCTTTTTTGTTATAATTGTATTATATTTGTCTCTATTCAGTGTCTTGCTGTGAGGAACCATTGACAGTGTTAGCAGCCCTGTTGCTGGCCTCTTACATATGAACTTTGGTCATAACCCGGTGGACCATTCTCTTGCCAAACCCCTGACAGATGTGCTGTAATGATTCCGCCTGGAAAAAATAAACAAAATCCCTTTCTAGGAATAAGTTAATAGTGAGATGCAAAATTCAAATAAACTTCCTATTTTTAGAAGTTAAGAATGCTCTTGCATCTGACAGTTGTTGTAATTAACTTCTACATTCTGTCCATAGCAGACTTGGATTCTCGAGACTTTGAACCTTGTAATTTGAAGCCTAAAGTTCAGGATTTTGATCTCATTCTGGTGGAATTTCAAAATGCAGAACAGTTTTACCCATTGGACTCATTTTTTCAACAGATTGTGACTTAATCTCTGTTAATGTTCAGAAACCCGCTCCGTGTTTGAAGACATTTGTAACCCCTTTAATTTATGGGATTTAACTGACATTGTGTATTTTCAGTATAATTGGTGGAAGATAAGTTGTTGTCACCACCACCTTTTTTTGGCACTTAGATTGCTTTGAGACCGCACTGAATTTGTTCTGTTGCCTGCATGTCTATATGTTCCTCTAGCTTTAATGAGAATTATGCAAATGCATCGAGTACCAAATGAAAATGTTAACTTTATTTATACAGAGCTTTAAGTGTGCACCAGGCTGAATTCTGTCAAATGAATAGGTTAGAAAATCAGCAGTGTAAGGCACAGACCACAGCTCTGGGAAGATGGGCCTGGGGTGACTGTTCAGGCTGGAAGGTCTCATAGTGTGGGGTGAGGTTTGAGTTACGTTGAACTGGGCAGAACGAGCATGCAGAGCTTGGTGTCTGTATTCGTAAAAATCTCAGTAGAATAAGAGAAGGACCCGAAAATCATGCCAGGTGTTTCTCATTACATGAGGAGGATCAGCTGTATCTATATTATTCGCAGCCTTTGTGTTTAGCTTGTTCCTAAAAAGCCTGGCAACCATGCCGGCCACACCACCTCCTGGCTGTCGGCTCTCTCTGGCTGTCAGAGCCCCAGTGCCGTATGAATTCTCTTCCCAGCGCTACCTTTCACCAGTTTCCCTAAAAGTCACTTAAGCGCTCTTGAAGAAGTTAAAAATTAATTCTACAGCTATGTTCCAGTTCTTCATAAGAGTCCAGAGACTCATGAAAGTTTCTTTAATAGTATTGCAGAATTTTCAAAATGCATAGTGACAAACATTGCTGGATTACCTTTCTGTTAGCAAATTTACAGCTTATGTTAATAGTAATGCATCATTATTACCTGTTTTATATAATAAATGTCTTAGTCATGACAGGGTGCATATAGATCACCTGGACTAAGCACTCTCAATAAAGCACAGTTGCAACCAAAGGTTTGTGAATTAATTGAGAAAATTGCAAATCAGGTAGTCAGTGAAATAATTCATTGTCACATTCAATCAATAAACTTTGTAAATCAACTCATTTAATTCAAAAAATGATCTATATAGATCAAGCGACCAATTAAACAATTAGCATACACTTTGCAATTAATTAATTTAAGCATCAATCATGCAATTAAAACTCCAAATTTAAACTGCAGAGTTTAGAAACACACTGCCACGTGAACATTCAAGCTATACTTCATGGCTGTGGAAAATGCCTGAATGCTGGCAGATTTACAATAAGAAACAATACTTATTTTCAGGTCAATAATTCAAATACTAACATTTGAAATAGATTTTAATATTAGGAAAATGTGATTAATACCTGTTGAGGATATATAGATACTTATTTCCCTGTGGGCTTTCATATGTGGAAAGAAAGAGGCTTAGATTTTTCTTTCATGTTTTCTTCACACTGCATCTGTTTAAAACTTCCTGTGTTATTTAGTCCTGCTTGTTAGTCTATACTGATTTTTAACTGCTTTTAGTGACTAGACATCTTAGATACTTAGAAGATAGCTTTTCTACTAATCGTTGCTACTATGTTGAACAGAGTTTTTACTTTTCCTGCAGTTTATTACAGTGTTTACCTGCCTGAGAGCACCTGCTTTTCAAGCCTATGTTCAGTAAACTTTTTCACAGTTGCTTGATCTATTAAAAAAATAGACACTGCTTCTTTGTCTTTTAATTCTGAAATGTAATGGTCATATAAATAAATAAATTTTCACAAATGGAGAGAGATTATTTCCAGCTTCATGAAGTCATCAACTTTTATAGACTTTAGTATATTTTAATCACTGTCAGTATTTTGCTTGGGGTTCAGTTAATGATGAGGTAAGAGTCACTGCTTTACCCTGAGGTTTTGGGTTTTTTTCTGTTACCACATGGTTACGGTAGCAAGATACGCTGGGACATTGTTGGGACATATTTTTATACGCATGCCATCAGTGACTTTTAAGTATATTACTCCTGTAACAGGCATGTCTGCTGATTTGTTTTCTACGGCGTTTAGTGACTGGTATCGATCGGCTGAACTGAATTGGTTGTCTAGCTTCCCTCCTGAATAAACTTGGTTTGTCTTTGTTTCAGCGACAACGTCAATGCCTACTGTCTCCATATTGCTGAGGATGACGGTGAGGTTGACACAGATTTTCCACCCTTGGATTCCAATGAGCCCATTCACAAGTTTGGCTTCAGCACTCTGGCACTGGTTGAAAAGTACTCTTCTCCTGGCCTGGCAGCAAAACAGTCGCTCTTTGTTCGCATGTGAGTATGGGTGCTAACTTTCTCAGTCACTGGGAAACATCTGTGTGCCCGTGCCACCTCCGCGTCTTTTTCCTTCTCTAGTTTTCTTCATCTGAATTTAGTGAAATTCAGGGGCTGCCTGTATTCGCAGTGAATACAATGAACTGTTGCACTCCCGCTAGTAAATATTTGGAATTTACACAGAATCTGAGCTTATAAACTTCATTTTTCTCCAGCCATGATGCTTATTTGGGAAAAATATGTTCTGAATAATAAATGAAATAATGTATATAGTACCTTCAGAGAGTTAAAATTATAAAGTTATTCATGTTGCATATCCAGAGTCCTTTTCAACAGGTATTAAGAACTAATCTTGCTAGTGACTGCTCAGTTATTTTGGGGAAAATGTATTGAATTCGAGCAGGGGGAAAAATGAAAGTGTACTCATGGTGTTTGGGTATTCGGCGTATGAGAGACTTAAATCTTCTTGCAAAGCGTGATAGACAAAGTAGTAAATTTGCATTTTGAGACTGGTTAGTGGACTGAGAAGCAAATAATTTTAAATACAAATAGTTGCAGAGCATATTAATAATAATGCGGTAATTGAGGAGAGAACCGAGCAGTAAATAAGCGTGCCAGTTAGAATAGGACTGGACATGCCACTCTGAAGTCCAGAAGAATTTTGAAGAGGAAGACCCCATCCACCACTGAAACTTGAAGCTGCTGGGTTTGTAGCTCAAGAAGAATTTGCTATATCATTCAGTCAGTTAGTGTTTGGGTGATATATGCTGTGCTTGATCACTTTTATTTTTCTTTATTTGTGAGTGAAAAATCTTGTATACCATCAGAAGGCCTTAATTACTATAACAAAATACTAGTAGCATAAGCCAGTTCTTACTTGGAAAAAATATTTCATGTTTGGGTCTCTTGAAATGAGAATGCTAATAGGGTTTTCCTGGTTATTGAACACCTTTTGATTTATAAAGGATTACTTACATTTCATAACTATACAGCTGCTTCTATTTTGAATAATCAGACATTTAAAAAAAATTCTGACCTGTTTAATTACTTTTTTCTATTCTTTATTGTGTACTGTGTTTCTTAGAGACGTTCTAAAGCGTCCTACTGAAAGAAATTTTCAGAAATTCCACATGTATTTCCCAAAGGCCCATTCACTTTATTCCACTGCATTAGGTCACTGGAAAAGAAAATATTCTGTCCACAGTATTTACAAATAAGTTATTCAAGGTAAACATACTCAGCTGTGCTGAACTGGATGCAGTCATGTGGAAGCTGATGCAGGGAGGAAATGAAGCAGTCTCGCCAGTCCTATTACAAGGTCCATTTTTGGTTTGTGCAGGTTACAGTCACACAGTTGAGCCAGGCAACTGACTTTTCTGCCTGTGGAATTGCAGAATATTTAGTTCCTTCCACCTGACTGAAGAATGCTGCGTGTTTTCTCTGAAAGAGGGAATCTCTCTTTCACCTGCATGCATTTCTCTAGAGTCAATGCTATTGCCATGAATTTGATTTTTTTAATTTTACGATTCTACGATTGTTTTATTTTCAAGATAATCCTGCATTTTTGGTATCCCCAGAAAAATACCAGCAGGTATATAGAAAATTCCATGCAATCAGAAAGGATCACGAGTGTTTATTGCAGGTAGACCAGTTAAGAAGCCTGTATCATTAGAAGATTTTTAAATTGCTGATGATTTCTCATCTGGAAGAAGTCCCCTTTCTATCTCAACTGCCTTCTATCTAAATCCCCATTGCCTGTCCTCAGCACATAAATGGGGATTAGTATTTAAATGCAATGACCACATGTGGTCTCAGATTTTGGATGTTGGCTCGGAAGAGGTGGAACCAGTGTTCCTGTGTGGAGCCCAGAGACCGCAGCAGGATCCTGGCCTGGCCAGCAGTTCTCTGACTGCTGCTTGAGCAGGATTAAGGTCCCGCTGCAAATCCTGCAAAAGAAATATGAAATCTTTTGCTTTAATATGATTTGTGCTCATGTGAGCACCTTCCTTCTAACTTGGGAGGTCCTGCTGATTAGAAATAGGACAACTGCATCGTAAGAAGTAGTGCTTTTCTGAGAGCAGATGTTAATTTGAAATTGCTTGTACTTCCTGTGTAAATAGTTATTTGTAAATAGATTTAAATTGGCATTTTTAATGTGTCCCCTAGAACAGAGAATTACTTGATCATCGCTTGATCAAAAGATTGTTACTTCTGTGAGTTTAAATGTGTGTGCTGTCTTATTTTTGTAGGGGTTTGTTGTAAATTCTACATCTTCTTCCTTCCCTGCCATCCTACTAGTGCATGTAATTGTGGTTTTATATTTTGCATCTCTTTTTTTTCCTCCTCATGCTGAAGTATTTCAGCTGCTGCTGTGTCAGGCTTGTGACTTGTAATGTTTATTAATATTGAATCACTGTTGAAAAAAGTTGATGCTTCTGAGAAGCTTCATGATGAAGCGTGGTGTTTTATTTCAGATTTCACCCATCCTGCATATTGGATATATTTTCAGATGTTGTGCAGTTACCGAGCTGACAGTTATGGAACCTCGCCAGGGACCCCGTTTCAGCAGGACATGTTTGAGCAGAAACAGTTTGCAGAACTTTATACACTTAAACTCCTGCCAAGGCAAACTCTTAGCCACTTGAGTTAGTTATAAATACCCAGTGGCGGTGGTTGGAAGTAGCCCACAGTGCATTTTATATTCTGAGCTGAATGTGAATGTCTTTGTGGCTATACAGAGTAGTAAATAATTGAGTTTGATTAGGGAGAGGGACCTCATTATCCCCCCACCTGTGCCCAGCTGGTAGGGGAGGGTCGAAATGAAGCCATTAGCTGTCTCTCTTACTGGCATCTCAAAGAGCTCAAATACATCTGTGTCTTATTTTCTTTTCTGGCACAATCAGTCGAGCAAGCTAAGCAGGCATGACCGAATTTGGCAAGTTCCAAGGACTCTGGCAAAGTTACACAAGGAGAAGACGGAGGGCAGTCATTCTGGCTTCTAACTGCCCATTAGTCTAGCGAGTTATGTTTTTGGAAAATGTCTGTTGTGGAAAGCAGTACTTTGTCCAATGTCAAACACGGCATTCGCAAACAGCCCTCTTTGATGTCGAGTATGATTTGTCAGGAGGAGTCAAACAAAGCACTGCATTCATGTAAATGCGGACTTCTTGAGATGATGAAGTAATACCTGAAAGACTCTGAATGAAGGTAGCTTAAAATAAGTCTTTACTATCATTAGGGCTTTTTTTCCCTTGGAAATTTTATTATCACAACTTGACATACTCGATCTAATGGTGTTTCTAGGAGTTGTAGCTCAGCTGCCAGTTGGCACACAGATGAAATTTGGCATACAGTTCCTCTGCTCTGTAGCACTTTTTTTTCTGTTTTGATATTATGTTTAAATTGCTTTGACTGTTATATATGTGTTTTTCAAAGCAGCCCCTCTGCTATACCTGATAGATTAAGGTTTGAAACATTTTTTAAATATCAGGCTTTCATCATACATTTACAAATTCAATTCAGAGCTTTGAAATGTGTTTTTTACTTAGGTTACAGAAGCACTCCCCAAAAGGCCCCTTGCCAGTTTTTACATGGGTGTAGGTGATTTACAAAGTGTATTTTAGAATATTCATAAAATGCAAATTCAAGAAAGTTAATGTAGGTGCCAAAGTTCAGAAGGTAGGCTCCCAGGGTAGTGAATAGGGAGGGGCAGGACCCCAAGAAAGGAGTCGGAGCAGGAAGCTGACTTGTTAGGTGTCTAATGATAGCTTATAGTGGTGTCAAAATATAGCCCATTAAACTCAAGAGCACACAGAGTTATCCAAGGCTAACCTGAGATGCACAAAAGCAAGATTATTTAGGCTCGGAATAAAAACTGTGGCTGGCATAGTTATTCTGGTTCATGTCACAGTGTACTTTATCTGAAAAATTACCCAGCTTAAGTTAAGTACATTGCGTCAACTGGGATTTTTAGTCTTAACTTCGACTTTGTGCTGATCAAGTGAAAACCGTTATTAGTTATTCACAGACACTTTCAACCATGCCAGCCATTTTTTGCAGCAAGCTTTAAGTGCTATAAATTCCACTAGTGTTTAAAAAAAAAAAAAAAAAAGAAAAAAATTTAAAATGAAAAAAAAATTGCTCCAGATTGGAAAGGCAGCTTTTGTAAAAGTTTGTTTCTCATTCAGAACAGAAGCCTTTTGTCCTTCAAGTGTTGGGTTTTTATTTTGTTACACAAACGGAGCCCATGGAGAGGACACTGCCTGTTTCCATGCCGCCTCTGAGCACCTTCCCCCCAAGGCAACACCCCGGCGTCAGCTTGCCAAAGCTCTTGCCTGTTCTGTTGTTTTCTTTTTCCTCTTCTGAACCTTGCCACCCTGGCTCCAGCGCTGAGGCTGTAAAAGAAGATGGAAAGCCAAGTTACCGCAGAATGATCACTATCATTAACATTCACGGGTGGTTCACTTATCATTCCTGACTGCACAGACATGGCAGCCGTTATGAAACGTCCACAGGTGTAGCACGATGATACATATTACATTGTGCCACAATGGATTTATGTATTCTGTAACAAAAGAAAAGTGTAATGAAAAAATACAGAAGGTAATCCTTTATTCCTCCACTGCACAATTTATCAGTAATGCCTGTGGATGATAAGTGCCAGGGATTTCCTTTGCTTGATTTAACCTTGTCACCCAGGTATGTTTTTGCAAAGTGACAGAAAATACAAGCTAAGGAATTTCTTTGGCTTCCAATTTGTAAGCAGCAGTTTTAATTGATTGAATAGCATCTGCTTGTCTGTCCCATTTTCTAGTGTGTTGACTTAAAATAAAGGTATCGCACGTTAGCAGAGTAAGCTAAAACATGTAATTTATAATCGTAATTAAGGATATGCTGGAATTAGGTTGAGTGAGGACAGTTCACGCACATTATCAATGCAGAGCATAACTGGGAAGCTGGCAAGGTGAGCTGGGGTGTGTATTTCTTCCAGAAGAGGCTCACTGTGCTATTCTCACATAAAGGCAGGTTGCAGCAGATTGATGGTGGTTTGGGCGTTCCAGTGCGGAGGGTGGCTCCGAGGCTCCCTGCCTGTTTGACAGCGCTCCAGCGCGCCGGGGACGGCGCGGGGCTTCTCCTCGTCTGTGGCGCAGGAAGTGTGCTCTGACACGCTGGCCTGACCCCAGGATGATGGCAGAATCTCTTTGGTCTGGGCTTAAATCCACCCTCGCCTCAGATTTGTGGGTTTGCTGAGTGCTAAAATGTTGTTACTGAGGTTCTGTGCTGTATTGTTAAGAGAAAAACAGCGCTGCACGCTTAGTGAGCCGGAGCAAAGGCAGGGGAGAAGCATGTGTCTGAACCGGGACAGGCGTTCCAGACCCTCTGGCTCTGTTCCAGAGCAAATATCCAAAAGTTTACAAATGCGGGGTGCGCTTTACATTTCACTGCTCTTGCCAAAGTCTCGCTTACTGGATAGCACACTAAATATAGTAAAACACAGAGGTTTTTCTTATTTTGCTTTGATCAGTAAAATAAACTTTTGAAGATTGTTCTGGGATGAGATCCAGCTTCTGAGGCAAAGAATGGCCGTGGCTCAGGCATGAGTTAGTAATAGAGTGTCAGGAAAATTAGTCTGACAGTTCTCAGGCCAGCTGCTCAATAGGAAGAATCGACCAAGTCAGGATGGCCTGAAACACAAGCGGGATCAACAGCAGCATGTGCTCTTTAGCAGCTGAAGTGTCAGGAATTGAAAGGCAACCTTCCATTTTTGGGAGGTTCCAGATATGTGTTGGTGTGAGCAGCCCGGAGCTGGGTCAGCCGTGGTCGGTTGCCATCGTTTGCTTTGCGCCCTGTGGGACGGGGGACTGATCCGTGGTGTAGGCTGCAGGCCCGGCTTTGTTTGTGGGAAAACACAGCTGAAAAACATTCTGTATTAAAGGAAAAAAAAAAAGACTGTGACTCCAGTTGTTTTGGCCACAGAAGGTTTTGGAAGACTTTCTTCACCTTTGCTGGGTCATAGAAGGTTTTGGAAGACTTCCGTCACCTTTGCTGTTTGGTTTTTTTTCTGCAGTATTTTAATTTATTTTCCTGTATTTTGGTTACAGTTCTCTGGAAACCTTTTTTCTGTATTGCAGAGCATTGTATGAACTACCTGAAGGCGCCAGATGTCTTTTGAATCGGTGTTCTGATGGTTGGGTCCAGTGTGCAAGGCTTTTCTTTAGCACTTCATTGGCAAACGTCGTGTCATTTAAATAAAAGCACAAAGGTAGTTTCCTTTTTGTAATTATAGTATAATTGTATAAGAGGTTTTTCACTTTAAAAAATCCACTAAATTTAGCTCAGCAGGTCAGTTCGGACTAGAGCTTCGGGAAGCGAGGTGAACGACCAGGAAGCTGCTGGGCAAAGGCACGGTGTTGTGTGGTGCTGGTGCATGTTGCAGGGCTCCATAGCAGCTTAAGGGAAGGTTTGCTCATCAGTAGAGTTGAGGAAGGTCTCTGCTCCCTGTACGGCATTAGTCAAAACCACTGAATCCTTGGGCTGTACCGGGGATGGCAGTCTCACCACTGCAGACATGGATGGTACTCCCTCATGTGGAGCAGTGGGCTCAGTTCTGCTCCTTCTGTGTTAAACACGTGGCAGAAATAAAGAGGGGAAAAGTAGATGCATGAAAAGGTTGGGAATATTTGGTTTGAAGACAAGTAAGATAGAGTTATAAATAATAAATGGTCTAGAGAACATAAATTTGGGGCTTTTAGGCAGTTTCATTTTGTCAGGAACAAAGGGAATTGAGAATGAAATTCTGATGAGATGAACTCACAACTGATACGAAGGAAACGCAGGTTTATACTGGTGACTTGTGGGACCGTGCCGTGGGGCGAGAAGCCTGGGGGCGAGCTGCCCGAGGAGCTGGGTGATGCTCTGAAAACAGACCCATCTGATACATTACTTACAGCGTGGCAGGCATTTTTCTTTTTTTGTAATGCATAAATGACCACCCATAATGGATTTCTTGACCGTCTCTTCAGCCTGTCCCAGCCACTCTCGGCAGATGACGTTGAGTTGGAAAGCTTAACTGGGGTAAATAAGGCAGCTCTGTGCGGTGAGCGGGGTTAGAGGGGACAGTGTGTGCTTGCTGTCTGACAGCCACAAGAAGAGCGGGAGCGAGCTGCAGGACAGCCAGCTGGTGGCCAGCAAGTGCCCAGGCAGGGAGTTCGCTGGCCGTCATGTCTGCGCTGCAGCCTGTGGCCAGGAGCAAGTGTTAGTGTAGGGTGAGGGCTTGAAGATGTCGTTTATTCATCTAGGCTGTGTCGCAGCGTGGGCTGGGGATGCCACATCCGAAGTGATCTGAACTCAAACTTGTAGTCCCAGCATTTGTGTCTTAAAGCAACATGTAATGCGGGCTTGTTTTTAATGATGTAATTGTGTTGCTTGGATTGCTTTTGACTGCCAGTTCTTTTAAAAATATTCCAGCTGTGATATTCATATAGAGCTCTACTCCCTGATTAAAATCCCTAGTTGCCAGATAGAAAGCTTCTCCCCCTGTCTAAATAGCTTTGCAAACCAGTTTTTTTCCATGCAGTGCAAATCTCTCCCTGTGGGTGCCTTGCAGCTCTCAAATTTCTGTGCTAACTGTCTGCAGTGACATCTACTGACACGAGCAGAGATTGACTGCGAGGTCTAAGGGGCAAAATTTACCGATACATTAATCCAGTATCTCTTCTATTATATTGTCATCTTCTCTGCTTCCCCAGTGATGCCACTTTCAGTATTTGCCTGCCGATACCTTCCGTAGCCATCCCTGTGCTCTTTGCGGTGTTTCCCCCGTGTGGGCTCTCCTGCGGGCAATGGCCAGGACACGTACCCCGCTGTCGTAAACCTTTCCGGGAGATTTTGTGCTGTGATATTCCCAAAAACGTGTACAAAGAAAGCAAGTTACTTACGTTTGAAATAATGCTATACACATATAGTGCTGAAAAGCTGCTGTTGGTTCTCTGAGTGTTGATCTTCCACTTCTCCTTAATGATTTGTTAGGTCTGCCATCGGGACATGTACGAAAATGACATTGCAAACTGTTTCTCTTGTATGCACTGTGAAACGCCTAGCAAATACTTAATAATGAGTAGTTGAGGAGCTCTGCAGGTACATTTGCTCATTTTTCTTTTTAATGATGATCACAAATTGATCAAAAATAAAGATAAATTAGGAAAATCCTTACACACCTTGAATCTCAACCCATTTTCTCCATTTTTGTCTCTGCCTTTCTAAGGGAGTTTGCGCAGTTTCTCCTTTTAACTTACTTTTACAGCACAACTTTGTTAATTGTTGTGCCTAACAAGTCCTTTGCTTGAAACTAAGGAAAATTGCAGTGAGCTGCCTGATGATGATTATTTTGTAAAAATGCATGTGCATCTGTCTTGCAGAAATGCTGCTCATGGATTCTCACTTATTCAGGTGGACAGTATGAAGGTCACCATGAAGGATATCTTACAAAAGGCCTTAAAGAGAAGGAAGGGATCACAGAGAGGCTCAGGTGGGTTATTTATCGTATTTTCTGAAGGGTAGGGTGTTTTTCCATGAGCATATTTTATATCTCTTTTAACTGTTGTAGAAGATGCTCAGTTTTATTTTTGGTGGGTATTGTGATTTTCAGCGCCACTCAAAAGCAGTTCTGTGCACAGGTTTGTGTTCTGGATACTGGCAAAAAGCAGACAGTGGAGGAGCTGCATAATGTTTGCTGCAGAGCAGTATATCCATTAATGCAAGTATTTATTTATGATAACAAAGCCATTTGCATTCAAGTCCAGCTAGTGGTAATTTGAGATGATGGGTGGAAGTACAGTAAAACCAGTCCTTGGTAGAATTTGTATACTTTTAATTTATGTAAGAAAATGATGCTTAGTATGATTTTAAATAATTTAAAGGTTTTGTTACTTGTAGAGAAAAAGAAAAAGTTACTTTCTGCAATGTTGTCAAAATAGTACTGTTATAGTTAAGACATATCAACACTTAAAAAAAAGAAAATTTACAGTACTTGCATTTATATTTTAGAGCAGTGCTTTTCCAGGGTGTAAATGTGCATTCACATATACGTTAGTATATATATTTCGAAAGTATAAGGCTGAGAGATCTTTCCAGCAACAAGAAATAATTACTGTGAGAAATTGTACCAAGTCTTGTCACGCAACAAAGGAACTTTAATATAAACCTATCTATATACTAGGTAAAGATAAGGATCTTGTCTTTGTAAATGAATGAAACCTCCTTATACACCCTTAGTTTTAACTATGGGAAAAGAAAATAAACCGTGTTCTCTTTAGAAGAAGTAGTTCAGTGCAGTTTTTAAACGAGAGTATAATCTGTCATGGATTTAATTAGCTATCTTCAGATGAGAGCTGAAGTTTTAATAAAAGTTAGAAGAGATAACACAGTGAAGGACACGGATGAGCTGTCTCAAGGCCATATTCCAAGGGAACGATAAGAGCTGTAAAAAATGGCAGAGGAGAGCAATTGAATGAAGCAATGAAAATCTGATTCTCGTAAAAAAAAAAAAAAAAAAAAAAAACACAGGGCAGGGGGAAAGAGAGAGAGATGCTGGTAGGGGTGGTTGTAGATGAGACCCGCCAGCGTCTGCAGCAATTTGGCCGCTGGCCAGGAGTCATTGTTCACCCTCGGCTGTGGCGGCTCAGTCCAGATGTGCCAACTGCACGTTTCGGCTTTTGCCAGCTGACTGCGCCGTTTGATAACCAGCTCTCTGGATGCCCATCACTGGCCGCAGAGATAGAATTAAATGATGATGATCTTCCCACAAGTTGGGAGAGGAAACAATGCATATAAATCTTGATTTCATCTCAGCGTGAGAAGTCTTTATCCATCATCACTCATAATGAACAAGTCGTTAGCTGCGATGAATGGTGTTCTGTTGTTTTCAAACACCTCTTTTGTTCACTTTTTGGGTGACTTTTATTTATTTCCTAGGGTCAGATTTCTCTTTCCTGAAGGGAGGTAGCTAAAGGATTCACTTAGCTCAGTCTTTAAACTACTTTCCTCCTTTGTGTAACAGATGTTTTACTCTTGGTCCATTTGAAATTTGCTTTTGCTTTTATTTTGTAATTTTGCTCAGTAGTTTAGAAATGGAATGGGCCTGTCATTCCTTCAGCTAATACATTAATTTCTACTGTCTTGGCACTTCTGCTCAGAAACCTTTGTAGTAACAAGGTATATAAGCATGTATGTGTCATTTGGGGTTTTTTTAATTGTATAAGAAATAATTTAAATTTACTTTTTGTAGATTATCCAAGTGACATCTCACCTCTTTGAGAGATGACCATCATCCCTGCTGTGGATATAACCACAGTAGAAGTCACGACTAAAAACCTTTTGGTTACTTACAAGTCTGTTTACTTTTGCACATGTAATTGGATTTCTTGAGCTAGTCAGTGTTACTTGCAGATTTCAGTTGAAGCTTGTGTACAGAGATGTCCAGCACTAGGACCTGCAGTTGTAAGCTTCATGAGTTGGAGTCACTGCGAGAAGAGCGATCACTCTAGGGAAAGGTTTCGCCTTGAATTCCCATATTACTGAATTTCATAAATGAAATATTTATTTTTTGTTTTATTTTTTAAATGTTGGTGGGGACTCATAATGCATTATTGAAATTGTCATGTAATACTGTCACATGGGTGAAGGGACTTCTCAGATTAGGTATTTATGTATTAAATTGGTAAACCACAAATTAAACTTTTTTATTAAAATTATCTTCCCTTATTCAAAACTTATCCAAAACGGTGATTCATCAGTCAGCAGACTTGGCGGGAGGGGCAGGTGGGGTTTGGAGGGTCTTGCCTGTCATCTTTGAAACAGCAGAAATTGCAGCTGTCTGCACAGAGGGATCCTCCTGCTTGCGCTGCCCTCTGGATCCGGCACAAGCCTTTCCCGGTCCCCGGCCGCTGGCGGCTGCCCGTAGCAGAGCGGGCTGGAAATGCTGCCGGGGCTAAAGGACAGTTAGCGCTCAGGATGCCATCGCAGTAGGCATGGATAGACTGGAGCTGGGGTAGGAAAGGATTCTGTCATCATTCCTCATCCGCCACCAGATTCTTCATATTTGGAGTGGATATGCCTCTTACTTTCACTGGGAGATGCACAGATAAATGGAATTTAAGATCAGACTATTAACACAGTACGGTCCTGTGCCGTTGTACTTCAAGTCATTATTAAGCAGTGGATTAGGATGTCAAAGTTCTGAATAAAAGATAAGACATAATTTAAGAAACGCATTTTTTCTCATTCAGCAATGCTTCCTTTTAAGTTGATTGCTCTGATTTTTAAAAAGTACTAACCAAAAATAGACTTAACGTGTTTGTTTAAGGCTTTTGTAATAGTTTAATGAAACTGAAATGCCTGTGAACTTTTCTGCATGTTTTCAGTGTGCCTCCAGACCAGTCTTCACAGGACAAATAAATTTATTATGTTTACAGATCGTGCTGTTTTCAAGTACTTGTATAAGAAATTGCTTTCTGACCTGTTTTCACCACTGACTTACATGACATTTTTCAAATTGGTCCTATGTTTGTAGGAAAATGCAAATCTTGGTTGGCTGATTTGGGTGAGGAAGAAATTGAAGAATTTCTGTTGTGTAGTCAGAAAGGGATGTTCCAGCATGACCAGGGCTAAAACACTAGACTGGTTTTCTCTAATTATTTTACTCAGCCAGTAGTCTGCAGCTTACAAGTAGGCTTTTCAACAAGCAATTGAGTCGCAAGTTCCTGAAAATCCATACGCGTCTGTCACCTCTGTGAGTTGATGACCTTCTGAGCTTCTCTATTTTTGATCTTTGTTTAAAAGTTCCATTACCATCCTTGCAGCTACCAGCCCTTGCCTACCTTCTGGAGCATGGGGCTGATGACACAGAAAGTTTCTCTTGACGAAGGGTCGTGCAGAGCCCAGGTTTCCGCACATTCTGCATCAGCCCGTGCACCGGCATTTGCGTAGCTGTAGTGTGAACTCCATCCGTAAGAAAAATCAATGCGTTTATTTCAAAATCCCTTTTGTTGAAAAGACTAAAGCTGAATAAAGACTTTTGACTGCAATTTAACTTCAAGCCAAAGATTATTTATTGCAGGAAGATACAGGTCAGTAGAAGGAGACAGAAGTGGGGTACAACCTTTGTTTCATAGAAAGCAGCATGAAAAAAATGGAAGCAATATTCTGATCGCACCTAGCTCTAGTTAGATATTATGTTAGATAAAATTACTGCAAACTATTCAAACTATTTCATATTCCTTGCAGTTTTCCTTTCTTAGTGTCACAAGGCTTTTGCCTTAGGCATATGAACTCTGACCGTTGTTAAATAATAATTTTTGAGTCTATCAACAGGAAATGCAAGTGGTAAAATGACCTGTATGTGTTATAGCCGAGAGAACCGCAGCCCTTAAGTCATTTCATAGAGGGCATGGTTGTACTGCAGCCGTGCTTTGGGAGCCCGGTGACCTGTCCCACAACCGGCAGCAGGGGGTTAATGGGAATGCTGTATCATCTCTTGCCATGTGCCCAAATAACCAACTGGAAGAAGTACGTGGGAATGGCTGCAAGTTAGGGAAAAGCCTGTAACAACCAGTCAGGTTGGTTCTACATACTGGAGAAGATAAATCTGCAGAGGAAATTCTTGAGGCAGATGTTTAATTAGTTGGAGTCAGGCTGGATAAGTCAGGATAGGAACTGTCTATAGATAGGCTGGTGTGCCTGCCTTTTCTCTGGGCTGGTTTCGGTGTCTTTAAAAACTAACTGTTCTTTTTGCTGAGGAAAGAAGCAGCAAAACCAGTCATACAACCGCACTTGTTATTGTAATGGATTCCCTTGTGTGCACTCATAAAATAGAAAATGTAATTGATGTTTTCTTATGGTAATGAAAAATAACTAAGTAGAATACTTTATCATCAATTTGTTTAACCTATTGCATGCTCAGCAGCATGTATTGCACATGCATATTTTACGTGAGAGCTGGAAATAAAACACTCTTGGTTGTGGAATGAGCTCCCAGAGGAGATTGGTCTAATCCAGCCATGGACCACCTTGAGGGAGGCTCGGTGACATCTCTCATGCAAGAGAGTTTTCTTCAAAATAGCCAGAATGGGAGAGAAGGAGACTAAGGCTGGGGTGATAGCCCAGCCACGGCGGGCTGCAGCAGTGAGGGGAGAAGAGCTGGAAGCTCCCTTCAGTGCTGCAGGGACCTTGCTGGGCATATCGCGTTGGCCTGGGCAGTGCTGAGATGCTGGGAGAAGGGTCCTGTGGAAACCCCCAATATCCATAGATAGTTTAAGGATTGCTTTGTATAACCTTGCCATGTCTAGATCTCTTTGAGAACGTTTTTGAACATTGTGAGCACGCTAGCACCTGATGGTTTAAATATAAAATTGGTCTGCAGTGTGGCAGATCTACGGAAAGGGAATCACATGCTTGAAATCATGAGCATAAGAACTTCTCGTTCTTCCTGAATTTATCAGTGAAAATGTCAGACATGCTGCTGTCTGAATTTTGGACAGATAAAATAATGGAGTCTTGAAAAGCCTTTTTAGAAGGTGAGATCTGGGTGTTTTAGTACTTGGTGTAATTCTGCTCCCCAGAAATCAGTAAGTGTCTTAATATTAACTTCTAAAAAAGGTGGATATTAGGCATGCTTTTAAAATCCCACCCTCATGCTTTGCAGAGAGTTTTGTAGATCGCACAGATCATGTTGCATAACTGTAAAATACCCTTAGCAATATAACTTGATTTGCTTTAACTGCTAAATGATTTTCCTGCACAATCAATCTGGTGTCTATTTCTGCTGGTCTTACTTTTATCAGTACTTACGTGTTACTCAGCCTAGGAAGTTAGGTTATGGTAGATGTACGTTTTAAATCCTAGTTTTTAGGAAGGCTCTCAGTGGGACCAAGGAAAGCACAGTTTTTCCAAGATGAAATGCAGAGACCCTTACGTTCAGATACCACAGCACAGCTAAGACTGGGTCTGACAGCATCCCACAGCGTGCAGTAGGCAAGTAGATCTTATCAGGCTTTTTATATCTGCACTAAAGCCCTCATTCAATATTTTCTATAAAGCATGTTTGCATAGCTTACAATTTTAAAAACGTAAGAAAGATGATGACTTCACTCTTGATACTTTGTGTATCTTGATGCCATGGTGATTCTCAAATTAAATATGTGCAGGAACTATATGTACACTTGAAAGTTATCTTCCTTGCCTTTGAGCTGTCTCATTCCTTTTGCTCTTCAACATATATATTCTCTGGGATGCCAGTTGCCTTTTCCTCCAGAGCTTGACTGAATGGACTATAAATACTAATGTAAAGTAAATAAGAACGCAGAGAGAATGTGTACAGAGGCTTTGTTTTCAAACAAATTAAGCATTGATGTCAGTATATAAAAACTGAAAGTTCTTAGAAGGAAATGAGAGACAAAACTAAACAATGTAAAATCCTGAAATGTTAGAATAATCCTGCCTGTTTCTGGTCCATGTCAGCCTCTCTTCATTTGAAATTTCTTGTGAGGAGAGAAACCTTGTCTGATTAATCTTGTCTGATTTTAAGTAGAAATTCTTTGCAGGGTGAACATGATACTGATTATTATTTAATAGCTGCTTCAAACTGCAAACATCCCTGAACCAGAAATGCTCAATCCTTTTAAGAACAAAATGCTATACAAGTTTAATTGTGGTAAACAATACTTTCTGCCAACATTTCACAGACATGACCTGTATTTTCCGTAGGTTAGGGTGAGAGTTAATAACTTAGTATTCTGTTCAGTTTGGAGAAGGACTAATGCTTTTTCTGTAAATGAAAACAGCTGCTTTACAATAACATTCAAGTCCCTAACAGCTGTCATCTAGTGCTTTTTGCATTCTTTAAAATGTGCAAAGTGACCGAAAATAGTCTAAGATAATCTTACTCCTCTGGATAAGTGTATTATCTCACTGCCACAGGAAGCTGAATAATAAGAAAAGGGAAAAATTCAAGAAACAGGCATAGGACATAAAAATAAAAGCCTCCATATCATATTTTCATCCCTACAACAGAATCAAAGGAATTATAGCTGCAGAGGCCAGTTAAAATAATCTGTTCCATCACCAGGTAACTCAGAGCTGTGGCAAGCAGCACAACCTATTACAAAACCGTGTTCTGTAGTGGTTTAATATTCCTGTATTTCAGATTTGTTCACACAGAGCTGTTAAGTTATCCTTCGGAACTTTGGGAGCAGAAGCTCAAAATTAAGAGTGCTGCGGCAAACGTGAGGCTCATCTTCCATTCGGAAAGGCAACTAGGGAAAAGAGATCCGAGTTTTGTTTGGAAATTCACTTTCTAACATATCAGTCTCAGCACCACTTTTAATGTCAAATTTCATGTCTTAAACATGCTTCTGAAACTGTTTATAAACACATTTTATTCAAAACTTACAGGGTAGATAAGCAAAAACTGCAATACAAAGATACTATTTGTGTGAAAAACCACTTATTGTCAAGCACCCCGCCAGGCCCAAGGGAAATCGCGCAGATGCTGTAACGCTGAAGGTTTTCGTTTAAACCTGTTCCACTATTTTTCTATTCCTGGAGTATCTCAGCAGTTACGTTTGTAAATACTTGGTATTGATGCTGTGGTGCCGTATTCAATTTGTCTTGTTCCTGACTCCTGCAGATGCTAAGGAGAGCTGGCGTTCCTGAAGTGCTAGGAAGGGGCACGATGGCTCCCTGTCCCTGCGGCCGGAGAGAGGGAGGAGAGCGGGGCGGGCTAGCAGCGCAGGAACGCAGTGGTGGCTGCAGGCAGGGCAGGCTGGCAGCGAAGAGGCAGCACGGGAGCCGTTTATAACATGCAGATTTGCTCCCTCCATGGGGCAGGTCGTGGTCAGTTGTGAAGGTAAATACATTTCTGTGGGGTCCTCAGCAAATCTGGCATCTAGAGCGAGGGCCCAGGGTCTCTGTTGCATGTGCAGAATGGCTCTTCTGAAACTACGCCTTAGGCTTTGAACCTGGAATCTGCTTCCAATTGTGTACGCATTTCTGTTTTAATTTCTAAAGCATTGAAAATTAGGTCTTCAAAGACCTTTAACACCATGACTTTTAAAAATATCCCTAATAGTCCCCAAAACAGAATATAACTCTTGTAAGTTCCTAAATAGATTAAACTCCTTCGACTCTTACGTGTTGGTTGCCTTGAGATGACTGTCGGCATTAATGAAAAATGTTCTTGTTATTCTCCATCAATAAATGCTTTTCTTTCATCAGAAGATTAAGACCCTGATGCCTGGCTGCTGGGAGTTCCTAAGGGACCTTGCTGTGAGCCTGTGCTCTCGGCGGGAGCCGAGTCCGCTGGGGAGCCCCTCTCCGGCCCCCCCGCAGGACCCTGCCTGGCTCAGGGCAGGGTGTCCCTGGCCCCCCAGGCACCTGGAGCTGCAGCTGCCCTTCGAGCAGGGGTGGTGGCCCTTCTTTCCAAGGGGGTGGTTGCATGTGGCAGGAAAAACCAAAGTATAGGGAAAAGTGCTGATTCTGAGCATCTTTCGGATGGTGCCTGCTCTCCCAATTCTCAGTGGGGGTTATCGGGGTGTTGGAAAATGCAGGAGAGGATGAAGTAATGGGCTGTAGGTGTTAAGGCCAGGAAAGAACCATTAAACTTCTTCCTGACGCAGGCCGGCATGCTGCATCGCTGGCTGGCACCGCGGCGTCAGCGCTGGGGTGGCTGGAAATGGAGGATCCCGCTCCTTGGCTGCTCTTGCTGCTGCAGGAGCTGCACATCTCACTTGGGTTTTGCTTCCTCGTCCCCACCTTGTAGGTAGGGGAATGGGATAAAAAGAAATGGCTGGAAAGCGGGGGTGGTGTGTATTTTTATTGCATATATATTTATTTATATATTAAAAAAAGGACAATTAGGAAGATAAAAAACTATGTAAAACCACAGCCCTGCGATTAAGGCATTTTTAAGAGATGAAGCACAATTAGAATAAACTGACATTAAAGTTTGATAGTGTCATTGAATGATGGTAACTGAGGAGTTTAAATTTAAAAGTAAGTATGTTAGAGTAGGCGATGCATATGTTTGCTCTGACTCTTAAAGAGATGGAAGGCCCAGCATCTGTGACAGTGAAAAGCCAATTAATTTGTATTTCCTTGTGTTTACATGCATGCTTTTCTGCTTAATGGTAGGTTTGAGTGTCTATGGCTTTCAGTGCTTTGTTTTGGATAATTATACCATCCCTGCAGAGTTTTCTGCCCCCAGTTATGAATGCTTTACCTGGAAATACTTTAGAAATCCTGGTTTTCCTTGCAGTGAGCTGTTTATATTAGCAGGATTTAAATTAAAAAGAACATCAATATTTGCAGATCCTTGGTCAAAACTCCCCTGCTTGCTTGCCCCCTTTCACCAAAGAGGCAACGTAGTAAAAAAGGTGTAAGTGTAAATGTACAGCCCCGAGTTGTCCCAGCTTTCTCCCCGTTCCGCCGGTCCCGTGCAGGAGCAGTGAGGAGCCGGCTGTCTGTCCGGTCCTGCGGCTGCTCCTCGGAGGGGCTCGCTGCTGCCGGGTTGCGGCTTGCCTTGCCCCTCCTGCTCGGCACCCTCTGCCCCCACGTTCCCGGCATTGTGTTTGGGTCCGATGCTCACTTGCTCTCTGCCGTGAAGTGTGTTAGGGAAGGAGGAAGGATTGCTTGCTCGTTACTTTTTGTAGTAGAGTTTCCTCAACAGGATTGGTGTTGTGCAGGGTGAGCCCCGCTGTGCTGGAGAGGGTGTGAGAGAGGCTGCTTGGAATTATTTCCTTCTGCCTACAAACTCCATCTCTGTTTTGCAGTGGTAATAATTTATTTCAGCAGGCCCTTTCTCACCCGCCTGCTGATGCTGAGCAGACACTGACGTGATGGGGGGACGGGAATGTTGGTGTATGTGGAACAGCTCACCGGGAAGAAGTTTGTGTATAGTTTGTCAGAATAGAAATAGCTCGTTAGTCCTGTGCGTTTGGGCTGATGGGATTCTGGACATTAGCCCGAATGGTTGAGGAAAATTTTTCATGCCTGGCCTCTGAAATGAAAGTGAAATATTGAACTGAGTATTTTAGAGCTGTTGGTATTGGCATCATACCTTTATTGGTTCTTTTGGATTGGTAATAAAGCTGTAATTTATGTGACATTTTAAATTCTGCAGTTCGGTGTTTGGATGATAGAGACTTTTTTTTGTTTATTTTATCCGTTCTGATGAAATAAGATACTGCTGATACACCAGGTACATTCGTAAGACCATCTCCTTCCTGCTAGTTTTTTGTGAAGCCTGAAATGCACCCGTCCCGGTGGTTGTATTGCCCCTTGCTGCAACACTATTACTTACAGGTCTGTAAGGAGGGGAAAACACCTTTCTCACTTTATAATAATCCAAGTCAGGAAGGCAGAGACCTCAAGTTGATCTGCAGCACAAATAACCATCTGAGCTTGGATCGCAGGATGTTCTTTTAGGTAGCAGACTGCGGAAGGGACTTAGGGTGCGTTAGCTGTGATGTGTTCTGCCCTGCCAGTAACCCGTACAGCTGCTTGCCCTGACATGGCCTCTTACATTTGTGGTTAAAAAAAAAAAAAAAAAAATCTGTATATTGTATGTCTGCTATAGGTACATTACGTTATAGATCAACCATGATGATTTCTTTCTCCTTTCAGCTTTATTTAGAGCTATATATTGCTAATGCAAAAAGAATAAAAGTCTATAGTAGCAATTAAATAAAGCACTTCTGTTAATATTCTGCAAAGACTGGTTTGCTGCTGGTTATGCTGCATGTTTTCTGTTCTACAAAAAAAGCAATACATAAATGAAGCATTTGTTTCTTTTTAAGGGGCTTTTGACTAAATTCTTTAATTTCACTGGCTGTCAAGGTAGTGTTAAGTAAAATGGGTTTGAACTGCTGTAGTTTTTGTGTACTGGACTAGATGTCAGAAACCTTTGCCATCACTGGAAATTCTGTCACTCTGGATTTACTATCTGTTTCCCACAGCTGAATTCTTAAGCAGTGTGATTTAACACCTTGGCTCTCCATCAGCCGGTCCTGGCATTTATTTGAATGCATTACACCACTGGTTTCCATAAACTATTTTACAATTGTTTCATATAAATGACTGTTTATTTCTACAAAAACCATCTGTATTTCTGCGGAGAGCAGCAGATAACTGTGTGTAAAATTCAGTAATGTCACAACAGTGCAAGTTAAGAAAAAACAGATTGGACTAAAAAAAAGTCTCACGCTTGTGCGTAATGTTAAAAGTTTGTTTTCTCTATTTAAATATCTTTATTTATTAACCACTATTTGCATTTGTAATGATAAAATCTTTATTCCACTTCAGAGGTGTTGAGGGGCTTTGGGGATTTTCAACAGATAAACAGATTTAAGATGTCCCCGTAGTAGTAGGATTTGAGATGTAAACATTCTGGCTTTACAGCTATTTCCTCTCAAACTGTTTACATATTTTCTGTTGGTTTATTGTCATTGCCAAGCACACAATGGAATCCTTGCCCCTTCTGTCATGTTCTGGGAAAAATCCTACAGAAGGAGGCCCGAGACCTCTCTCTGTTCCCAGTTTCTGTGCTCTCTGCAGTGTGCCGATCCCTCTCCTTCGTCAGTCCTCTTTGGTTTTTAGTCCTTGTCCAGTATTCATCGCCTAGCCTAGGGTCAGTGTCCGGCATTGATGGGAAAGCTGGTCTTCACCCCTGCCTCTCCAGAGGCAGCCCGCGTCCCAGGGGGGACCTCCGGAGGACGATGCCGCGCCTCGCTTCCCGTACTCCCAGCCAGCACCCAAGGAGCATCCACAGTGAGCTATTTTAATTCTTCCATATGCTGCCCATGTGCTGGCAGAGGGAAAGCTGGAATCCAGTAGTCTTACACTTAGCGCAACTGATACTTTCTGACAGACTATTTGAAATGATAGAAATACATAAACCTCCTCTTTTTTATGACCTTGTAATAGCTGCAACATATTTCCAGCAAATATTTTCTATAGCAATAATAAAAAAGTGATAACAAAAAAATAAATATAAATATAGTTTAAACTCAAAAGAAATCACACTTTCAAAACCTAGGGTTGGAGCAGTGAAGCAATAAATCACGTATCCTTGTGAAAGGAGAAACTTGAAATAGGAAGTACCACAGACATCAACATTAAATGTTTATCAACTGTGTTCTTTTGACTACTTTTCTGTCTTACTTCTGTACATGGACAGAGCCTGAAGCATAGCTTGTGTTCACTTTTGCTTATTTACTGTCTGCCTGGCATCTACCGCCTTGGCTATTAGGCGATGACTGCCTAACCCTCTTTAAATTTCTGATTTTTCATGTGTTATTTTGGAATTATGGCCGTACACAGAGGAGCACTCGTGCCTGGCAGTGCTGCAGCGGCAGCCTGCTCCCGCGCTTTCCTCCCGGTTAGCCTGAGTTGGTGTGACGCATTCTCCGTCACCTCGCCGCACTGCGCCTGCACTGCTCGTCCCGGTGCAGCGTCGCTGGCCCTTGCGCAAGTACAGCCCAGGCCGCGTGGGAGAGGCAGGCGAGGGAGCGGGCTGGGCCTGGGCCTGAATGTACAGAGACGCGGAAATCCTCCTACAGCACCGTATAAACTTCTGCAATTGTTTTGGGTGACGGGCCAAAATGTGACGTCCTTCACCACTACGGACATTCAGGCGGTTTCATAGCTCCTGGCATGGCGTTTGCTGGCTCACCAGGGACAGGTCTTTGTCTGCTGTAAAACCAGAGTTTTACTGTTGTGCTGAAATACGGCGGGGCACGGACCCCGTTCTGCTGCAGGCCTCAGCAGGTCTTGCGCTTGGAGGCTGAAGATGTTCTCATGCCAGAGCGTTCCTGTAGAGTTGTCAGAGGAGCTGTGCTAGGAGAGTAAGCTTTAAAACTAATCCACAAACAGTAGCAAACCACCATGAGCAGACCGTAGTCACCGAGACATTTGGTAGAGGTCAGATACGATGATGTTGTACTGTTACGTATGATGTATAAGATGTTGCTCGTATCTGCTGCTCTCTCGGGTGCAGATGGTGGCAAGCGTTTGTCGAAGGAGTTCCAAGGAGAGACCAGTATACCTTGGCTTCCCTACCAGGCAAACTGCAAAACTGTAAAATGAAATTGTAGCAAAGAGCAGAATTCATAGATGACATGCAGACAAATGCAGTATACTGAGGAACAAAAATCGGCATAGCTTTTGCAGAGCAGGTTGTGCCTCAGAAACCGGTGAGCAGTCTTTGAGGAAGTCAGAGACCATCTGAATAAGGATGATGTTTTTTATATAGCATGCTTCGATTTCCAAAAAAGATTTGACAAAGGCTCATAAAGCAATTAAGCTGTCACAGGATGGGAAGGAGGATCCTCACATGGATTAATAATTGATTAAAAGACAGGAAACAAAGAATAGGAATAATGGCCCTCCATTATTAGTAACTAGGTTACTGGTAGAGTTCCAGCGGAACTGGTAGAACTTGCATTGTTCCGTTAATGTGGGGCATGGAAAAGGATGTGAATGCTGATGTGACAAAATGTGCTGTTGATACAAAAGAAGTAAGAATAGTGCAAATAAAAGCTGTCTGTGAAGCACTGCGGAGGTATCTCACAATGCTGAGTGACGGGACAATAACATGAGAGGGAATTCAGTGTCAATGAGTGCAAAATAATACACCTGGTGGAAAGCAACCGTAACTATATGTATACAATGATGGGCTCTAATTACCTTCCATCAGTCAAGAAAAGTATCCTGGAGTCGTCATGGGTAGTTTTCTGAACACTTCAGCTCAGTGCTTAGGAGCAGTCAGAAAGACAAATTGAACGTCAGAAATTAGGAGAGGAGTAGGGAACAAAACAGAAAGCATTACTATGCCAGTCCATAAATCATGATGTACCCCCATCTTAATTGTTATATTTTATCTCAAAAAGGATAATATAGAGGTAAAAAGATACAGAAATGGATGAGTGTGAAAATGGATCAGACATGTGAAATGAGGAGTAGGTGCTAAGGAGAGAAGATCTTTTCTAGTTTGGAAAAGACATGGCTGGGTACAAGAGAAGTCTCTGAAGTGCATGTGGTAGAGACAGTAAATTGGGAGGGTTTTATCACAGTTGTTCATAAGACAAGCACTGCATGCCCCAAAAGCAGTAGGTTGGCAGTGGCTTTTTGAAACAAAAGGGAATTCTTTTTCTCATACAGTGCAATAAATTCTGGAGGTCAATGTTATGGAAATCAGAAATTCAAAAGTGTTTTGAACAAATGCGTGGACCATAAAGGGGGCAGAAACAGCTGACAAAGAGCGTAGCTGGAACTGCGGCTTTTGTGAGAATTATAGGAGCTCTTGAGAGGAAGGTAAAGATAAGGGATAAATAGGACATAGCGATGTGTTTTGTTGCAGAGACTAACAATGTAAATTATAGGTTCAGTTTTAAACTGTTTGGGGTTTTTTTGGTTATACTGGTCTTTTTAGTTTAGGTTTGACAACTTCACAAACCTTAAATATTGAGGTACGTCTTTCTATAATCCTTATTTTACCCTATTAACTAGTTTGGAGATGGGTTTTGTTTGGGGTTTTGTTTAAAGCCTCATTCTCTTTTTAAGTGTTAGTGTTTGTTTATTGTGCAGATTCAACCCCTGACCGTGGTGTTCTTCATTGCTATTGAAAGTTAATGGGGGAAAAATTGCATTCCAAACATTTGAACCTGTAGTAGCCATGGCTGAACTTAGTTGATCTCTGGTGATCGGTTCAATTTAGTTACGATTTTTAGCCATTAGGCTGGGGCTGAATGATGGTGATTTGGTTGAGGCCAAATGTCTGTAGAAAATTGGCTGTTTGATAAGAGCCCTGTTATCAGAGGGGGATACTTTCTCATTTACATTTAGATGAGTATTGATTATTTATTTACTCAGAGAAGTGAGATTCGTTCCCAATCTTATCTCTCTCGTCTCTGCTTGTCAGCAGAAAGAGAGATAGAGCTCCTGACATCAGCCCAAGATAACAGCACTTTGTAGTGAAGATAAAAGTTGGAATGGGCCTTTTTCTAGTCTTGACTGAAGGGATAAGTTTTAAAAATTAGAACTGATGGGTCATGCTTTCAAAACCCCATTCTGAAGGCTTTGCAGCTTAAATGGCAACAGAATTGGTTTGTTGTTATGTGGATGGCCATTGCCTTTTGTAAGAGAGCTGCTTAATTTGATTACGTGGTGGGATTCTTCCTGGGGCACTTCGTATTGTGCCATAGGAAAGCTGCGGATGTAGTACTGGGGGTGGTTTCCTTGTTTGTTTTTAATTCCTGATAAACCTTCCTCTCTTTAAAGGGGTATTTTGAAATAACAAAGTACAATGGATATCTGTAGGCAGAAACCATGGTGCAGATGATTAAATGGGGATTGTAGCAGGAGGGATGTGTGTTATGCAGGTGAGGTGTGCGAGCGCCCGGCTCCAGGGATGCAGAGCGTGGCCCTGGGAGCAAGCGGCTCTGTCTGTCTGTCCATCCGAGTTAGCCCCATTCCTGCACAGCTGCTGGTCTGTCAGTACACCAAAATCAGTCTAGAAGAGAAAAATTGCTGTTGCTGGTAGTATTTGCAGTATGTGGTTTAGGCACTCGCTCCTGCATGCAGGACGCTTTACAGTAGTGTGGCCCAAGAGTGGAGAAGACCTAATGCCTCAGGCCACCAGATCTGGTGGAGAAGGGGCCCTGCTCTCACGCCCTCCCTGGGGGCCTGGGGGTCCTCTGGAGACCCGAACAAACCTCTGCTAGTTTTTGAACAAAAAGAGTTTGCTTGAAGGTGTAGCCACTTCTCTTTCACCATTTTGTGGCTGGTTTCAGACTGCTGCCTTGGTTCTCTCCCTCCTCTCCGGACACATGAACACTTGTTTCTCCAGCCCTGCTTGCTTTAACCCAGCAACAGTTTCTCTTTCTCCAGGTATTTGTGATGAAACTACAGAACTAGAAGAGGGGTTCGCATTCATTAGCTTTGTCTTCTGGGTATTTTGCCCTGGTAACTTCTGTTTTAACGCGTTCGCTCCCAGCTTGGTGGTGGAACGTAATACGCAGGATTTACTCTCCCCCCGTGCTCCAGCGAGCAGCGTTTTATGAGAGCCCTGGGCTGCAGCCCCAGCCTGATGCCGCGGGATGTCGGACGCGCGGGAGCAGCGGTCCCTGCCGTCAGCGGGAGAGCTCCGCTTGGCTCACGGGCCAGGACCGTCCATGCCAGGATTTTAAAGGTTTATTTTACAACTGAATGGAGCATTTGCATCAGATTACAGAAATCCATAAAATCCAGCTTTGGTACTACCACTTGAAATTTTGTTGAAATTCCTGGAGCACTATTCTGTTAGGAGACCATTAAATTACCGAGTATTTCTACTACAATGACATCATTTGAACTTGTGAGAGAAGTCTGGTAGTAAAACTCCTCCACAGAATCAGCCTAACTTTTTTCATCTGTTGTAAAGTAGGGGTCATATAAATGTGCATAGATATTTAAAATATATTATGTAAGAGTACATACTCTAAAAATCCATTTACACTTTTTTATGAATTTCTTAGTATTTTCTGTTTTAAAGGAGTTATTCATATGGAAGGTGGCCTTAGTGTCTGATCTGTAGCTCTGTTTCATTGCTTTATTAGCAGACGGTTAACACAGTCTTGACATAAATTGGATAAAACAATTTACCTGATCACAGAATTCTCAAGTTGCTCCAGATAAAAATCATCCTTTGACATTGGCATGGTGGCATTGAGGGATATGGTCACCGATGGCCCTCTGCAGGATGGCGGGAAGCTTGTTCAGCAGCGTGAGGATTGCTTCCGAGATGGGTGATGCTGTTCTTTGAGTGGATCCAGCTGGTGGAATTGGATCCACACAGAGGGATGGTAAACACCGCCAAGCTCCTGCTTTTAACCTTGTCTCCTTGTCATCATGTGCATATGATTCTCTGATAATTTTAAGGCTTTGGTAGTGTTGATGTCTGTCCTTTTGCCCCATCTCACTGTCTCAGGGACACAGGGGCGAGTCCATCTCTCTGTCCTGGCGAGCGCAGCGCGTGGTTCGGTGCCAGTCCCTTGCAGCAGCTCTCGCGCAGCGCTGAGCGAGTGAAAGAAAATTGTATAAATAGAAATGATTCGGTGGGATAGGTGGAGGTAAAATACCTAAAAGTGTGTTTTATGGAACGGATCTGCTTGGCTCATCACACACATGTTCTGGGTGCATCCACCCGAGAGGGCACCTGGGGAGGGAGGTACCAGGCAAGGCTGGGGCTGAGAGCAGGAGCTCTCGCTGCACCGCGCGCAGGGAGGCCTGCCCAGCCGTTAATAGACCCAAGAGAGGCTAATTTCACTTCTTCCTCTGCTCTGATTTTAAATGTTTTTGGGGTGGGAGCAGGAGAGAGGCTGTAATGAAGAACCAGGGACCTGGGACACAGTGATGGGCGCTGACGTCAGCAGATCCCAGTCCTGGTGATCGTGGGCTGAGGCTGTGGTGGAGGCAAGAGGCTCCGCGAGTGGTAGGAGCACTTGGAGTTAGGGATTTGGTACCAGGTACCAAGAACACAGACGTTCAGATAGGAACCACCAGTTCTGGCTTTGTCATTGCTGGGTACCATTCAGCATTTGGGTGTAGCTTGGGAACCTCTGGAAGGTGGTACTTCCAAAGGGACAAAGCGGATTTTGCTGTCGCCAATTCTGTTTTGAAACCTACAGCAGTTTTTAAATACAAATTGATTTACCACTTTGATATTTGTTTCAATACAGTATATTTTGCTTCAGCCTAACAAGCCAGGCCTCTGTTTATTTAATTTATTTTAAATTTTTAATCGCATTTCCAGTAGCTGGGAGAGGAGAAATGATGGTGCTGTATATATTTGCCTTTCTCTTGTTTGTGCTGGTATGAGACATCTCTACTGTTTCGTGAGTGCGGTTTGTTCTGTAAATGCTTCGACCAGCTACACGTGCAGTTGCTGATTGCACTGGGCAGGGAGGGAGCAGTTGTGCTTTCCTCGTGTGCCCTGCAAATAGCCTGGCTCTGTATCTGCTCTGAGAGTCGCCGGGAATAAGGGGGCTCCATTTTACGGAGAAATAATGTTCCACTTCGGGAGCGGAACGCGCTTGGGCCATGCAGCGAGTGCTTCACATGGCTTCTGGGGAGACGAAATGAGAAGCTGTAATTGAAATTCTGCTGTAGTAAATTTAAAATTAATTGGCTAACAAATTCCATTTCTTAGGCTTGCCATCTGAGGCTAAAATACTTAATTTTTTTATATGTTTTAAATATTTCATCATATACTATCATAATTCAAAGTCGGGAAACGTTCAGAAATATTTTAAGTACTGATAAAGAGGGAATAGATTTCGTTATTTCAGTTCCAGTTTTTTTGTTACATTAAGACCTGGTTAAAAGGTGCTTTGCATCACTTAACTTTTTTCAGGTATCTGTTTAGTGTTATTTTACTGGATTATACAGAAATTACACAGCTGAGAACTTTGTGTGCACTTCAGCTCTCAGGTGTGAGCAGGAGTGGAGATTCACCCTGCGCTGCCTGGGGGTGCAGCGAGGATGGGAGTGCGTCTGCCTCCACCAGCTCTCACCTTTGAAAGTGGCTTTTCTTCTGCCTGGGGTCCCACGTGGCGTTCGGCTTACCCGAGTCACCCCTCTCACCCGTCGGGTCCTCTCCTGCCTGCTCTTCGCGTAGCAGGCCTGGACCTGACTTACAGGGGTTTCACCTGGAATTGTATTAGTGTGTTCTTTTTTTATTCCAGTTAAGGCATATAGTTTAAGGATACATTCAACTAAAAGATTTTTTTAAAAAGAGTGGCCCAATTTTTGTAAAAAAATTTCTTCTTCTGTAGTTGGAAAACAGGCTTTTTTAGTATCATCTTTCCTTCAGTAATTTGGTTTGAGAAGGAAGTTGGCATCTGAAACCTGAAGATCTGCAATTAAATGCAGTGTATATGAAAATAATGCATTTGAAGCAACAGCATCTGTACATGCTTATGTTTGATGCAGTTCAATGTTAGCAGCGTACAGATCTCTGGAAAAAGACAAAATCCACCTCTCGATGAGCCTTTCTGCTCCTTGCAGCCGTCAAGCTGCTGGGTGATGCCAAACTCCACCTGGCACGTGGTCCCGGGTCAGCCTGGAGAGCAGTGCCGATCGCTGCTGATGTGTAAGGGAATCCTTGCCCCGCGCTTCACAAGTGCAGCCCTTTGAGAAATGCACCATTGGCAGAGGTAGAAATAGCCAAACTGGGTGTCATGGAGCTGATTTTCATGACAAAACACAATTCATAAAAGAAGGGCTGCTTTCCTCCCCAGGTATTTCGCAGCGCTCTGTGCAGGCACCACCGAGGCTGCGGTAGCCTTACCTGCACAGCCGGGCTTTTCGTGGCTTTCCGCACCTGCGGAGGGTCTGAGTGTAGGTTTGCTCGAGCCTGCGCTCAAGATGCAGGCTTTAATCCCAAGCTGGAAGAGTAATGCGCTCGGGTACGCAGGGGAGCTCCTGTCTGGGCCGGCTGTGGCTCGTGGGGCTGGACTGCGGTGTGCTGCAGCCCCCGGCAGTGCGAGAGGGGGCTCCGTCCCCCGGCAAACAGAGGCTGGGGTAACATTCACAGCAGCCTGTCTCCAGCCTGTAAAGAGCTACAGAAAGGGCAGAGCAAAGGGGAGCAAACATTGTGCTTTTTCACATCAGGGAAGATGCCCAAATACAACACAGATACACACCGAGGTCTAAGCAGGCATTTCTTACAACAGGCAATACCCTTGTCTTGCAACATGGGCAGGGTATTTAATACAGGCTCATCTGGTGTAGGAATAATGCAGAAATGTTGGACAGGAGTTTGTCAGCTAGCGTTGTTAGACAACTGAAGATGACGGAATGTGTTGTTTCCTTGCACACCATCCTCTGCCGTTTTGTGATAGAGCCCTTCCCTTTGGCAAAGAGCTTTGAAACAAACATCTACCTGCCTTACTTCTAGGCTACAAGTAATCTCATGTTAGTTGAACGTGGTAAGCCATCACTTTGTTAGAAAACAGATGATTTTACAAGTTACTTTATGTTTCAGGTCCTCAGTATCGGCTGGAGAAGCAGAGTGAACCTAATGTCCCAGTAGATTTAGACTGTACCTTGGAGAGCCAGAGCACTTTGGAATTCTGCCTTGTCCGGGAGAACAGTATGTTTCCCCTTTTCACTTTTGCTCTTGTAAATTGCTTAAACTCACATAAGTTATGTATTTTGGAATACAAGCTGTACTGTCTGGGCAAGTAAGTTTTGTCGAGACTCTCTTTCCTGAGGCACTTCTCAGTTGTGCCAAAACAATATTCCGGAGGGAAATGATGGATTTCATACCTTCTAGTAAATAGTCTGCATCCTGTTTATCACTTCACGATTAATCTTTTTCTGTTAAACTCTGCTCTGTAAAGTTATGACCAACCCTGAAAAACACTGGAAATATGAAACTTTTTCTGTTGCAGGCATTGCTTAGTGAATAAAGTGATTGGTCTGCAGTATGTTTTGCCATGTCAATACAGCTGTTAGAGGCACTGATTTTTTCCTAATAGAATTTAAAGAAATTAACCATGCAGATATAACTAGAGCAGTTTGCTGATTTTTGAAGTGCTAGACAAATAATATTCTCTCCAGCTATGCTCATATACTTTTATTTCGTTAATGTTTTAATGGTCCTAATATTATTTCCTGATTTATTTCTTTACAAGGAATTATGTGAAACTTTAAAAAAAAAATTTAACATTGATTTGTGTTTGTCCTCCATAACATTTTGGTCCGTCCTTCATTCTTTCCAACAGTCGTGCTCTCAGTTTTGGTGGGGGTTGTTTTTTTTTTTCATTCCATTTTAATTCAGCTGTAAAAATGTTGATTGTACTAATGAGGAAACCAGTAGCATTCATGCTCTCAGCCAAGACCATGCTCAGAGTGTTTGCTGCAAACAATCACAGTAAGAGCCTGTTTCAAGTAGTAGAAGAGTTTTTTTCCTTTCTTTACAAAGATTAGACTTTTCCATTTATGCTTTTTGGCTATAGCATTTCGTATTTTATCCTAGAATGACAGCAGAGCATCCCCAAAGTACCTCCTAATTCCAGTGGGGAGTAGTAGACTTGACTCCCACTTAAGGCATAGCAGAGGTGAGGCGCAGCTGCCCCGAGCTCTCTGGTGGTACGTCAGTGCTGGAGCTGAGATTAGGCACTCACAGTTTTGGCTGCCGTTCTCCATAGAGTGGGACTTGCTCCCAGAATATTCTTGATGCTCCTGGTTCATTTCTTCATAAAATGGTTCTAAGGAACTGTAGGAGAGAACACGCAGGAGGTAGCAGGGGTGCTGTGCGTGAGGAAATGGAGCAATTTTAACCTCACTAACCAAATCGCACTCTTCCACAAGCCAGAATTCCCTGACGTCTGCATCCTGGCTATTATTTTTGTATCAATTTTTAATCTATGAAAAGATGCATACTAGTCATACTTTCATAGGTTTTGCATATTTTGATTAAAAATAACATTTTTTTAATCCAGGCTCTGTGATTAAAAGTATATTGTATATATTGCATTTTTAACGCATTTTCATCATCTCTGGAGGAATCCATGCTGTGGCTCGTAGCTTTATCTACTGATGCTCTTAGCTGTCATGAGTGACGAGGTTCAGGTTGCACCTTTACTTTAATAGTAAATCTGTCCTAAGTTTGTAAGTGGTTTAGCAGGAGGCATTCGGTCTGCTCTGCATCAGTAAATAGCACATGCTTCAGGAGAGCCTCAGAGGCCTTGTCTCAAAATAAACATCAGTCGTAAAGTTGAGGGAACACTTTTCCCTTTCCCTGAAGTCCTTGTGCAGGGACTGCTCCTCTCCCCTCCTAGGTGAAGGGACGCAAAAGCAAGCTGCTCGGCAGAACAGAACGTGGGAACGTGTAGGATAGATCCCCGAGGCTGTTGTGTCAAAAATACTCTTAATCTGTGAGCTCTCCTGGCCCTCCTTAAGCAAATCAGGGTGCCCATCTAAGAGTGTGATCTGGAGCCCCGCGCTAGGACTAGGACTAGGACTAGGACTAGGACTAGGACTAGGACTAGGACTAGGGCAGTGATTTCCCTGTAACGGGGAGCGCCCTGGGCTGGGCCCCGAGGGCTGCCCGGAGCTCCCCGTGCTCCCCGTGCTGCTGCCGCCATCCTTCCCTGCTGCAATGGCATCACGTGGGTAGGTGGTGGCTTTTTGTCCCATTCTTGGGTCTTGTGTTTGTCAGCCAGCACCCGGAACACGGGAAAGTGAAGGCAAAACAGACACTGGGACTCTGTAGAGTTCAAGAGCAGGTCACTGTTTAGTTTGTTCAAGGCTGACAGTAATCTAGGCAAAATAATAAATGCTTACGTGAATTCTGTCTCTTTTCTGCTGTGCTATTATTGAGTGTTTTCTGAATTGATACCAAACTCGAATAAGGAATGCGGGAGAAAGCTGCGTATAGTTTTCCCCCCAAAATGTGGGTGAATTTAAAGTGATCTTCCATTGTCCCTACTCGGGGATATATGTGAAACACCCATGCAGTTAACTCTCTACACGCATAGATGTTCAAGGACAATGCAGTATATAAGATCAGCCATAATTCATGCATTGTACATAGCCTGGTTCCCCCAATACACAATAAGAAATTGGATTTTGTAGTGCTTAAGGAGCTATCTTTTGGCATGACATTAGGATAGAAATATTGACAGTTTTGCACTATTAATAAAATAATAGCTTGAAAATCCTAACATCAAAATGAAGTATTAGTTTTGTACATTTCGTTTTTATTTGAAATACTTTTAGCTTAGATATGCCAGTCAAGAAAAACTCAGTTATAACAGCTATTATTTGTAAATGTGTTCTTCATAGTCTCATATTCATTTATAAATATATATATGTGTATGATGCCAAACATCTGCTAGTAAAATAGCTGCCAGTCTCCTTTGGGCAAATAGAAAGTTTATATTTCAGGGTATTAAATGAAACAGAAAACTTTCCCTTATTAAGAAATATGTATGGAGAAATCCCCTATCTATCCAACATTTACTAATAGCATTCAAACTAATAAACGGTTTCCAGTATGCAGAACTTTTTAACTTGCACGAAGATTTATCTTTAAACTAAAAGCCTGCACTTTGTAATGTGAAATGCTTTTATGTGTAGTAGCAAACTGTTCATGGCTAATTTAGTTTTATTCTTACCGTCTTACTTCTGGAAAGTTCCTCTTTCTCATTTTATCATTAGATAGTAATTAGTATTCAAGGGAAATTGGTCTTAATATATTAAAATTGGTTTAGTGCCTTTAGACCTGTACCAAAGCCCATGTCTTATTGGAAAATGTAATTGGGGACTCTGTGTATGTAATTAATTGTATTACAATTAAGAACTTTCATTAAGCAATACACTAGTACATTAAAGTAATAAGGGACATTTTTGCAATGCAGTTAACTTTATATTTTGTTGTTTTATCGAGGAAATACAGGTTCACTTGCTCTTTAATAGGCTACATACAGCATTTCAATATTCTGATATTACTAATGTGTCATTTTTATATGTCCTCTAGTGCTTACAGGAGTCCCTTTTGGATAAGGCTCCTTATTTTAGGTTCTAGCTTATTTTCAGACTCGTGCTTCTGGTGCCTGTTGTTTCATTACTGTTTGTCTCATTTGAAAATCAGGATTTTCTATGAGGAAGTTGGACTGAGTCACGAATAGAACTATTTCACAGTGGTTCAAATACTGGAACAAAAATACTCTCTCTATACTGAATCTGGTTTTAACAAAACAGAACAGAGCAAAAAAACCCAACAACAGAGTAAAGGTCTTCAACTGTTGTTTCCAGACTGGGAAATATGTCAATTTGCTGGGTGACTATGAAATCTAGAGACTGCAAACTAGTGCCATGACTGCGACTTCTAAAATACCGTAGTGCTTCACCACAGTGGCCATCTTAAAGAGCAGAAGTATGTAGCCCTTGATACCACTTTTGCTTTTTATTCAGCTTCTGTGGGCAGAAAACACCAGGTCATTTTTTTTAAAAGCAGGTGGCTGTGGTTAATGTTTTGTATGGTTTTGCTGCACAAGCAATCTGAGCAGAGATGGAGAGCAGTCTGACTGGCTGGGAAGTCCTTCCTCTGATGAGGACTGAGACAGGAGAGTTGATGAGAATCAGATGGATAAAGAAAAAAGACGTGTAGCTGCATGGAAGGCATATGCTTCTGTATGGGATCTCCCTCCGTTCAGCACCATGCATTCTCACACAGCCGCTTCAGTTTTAGGGACTTAAAAACATTTCTGTGAGAGCATGGTCAGCCGTGCAGTGTCTGCGGTTCTGTCCAGGAGAGAGAGTCTGCAGACAGACTGCCTGTGCTCTCCGCTGAACCGGACCTAACTTCATTTTAACCTACATTGCATTCGAAGTTCAGCAGTGTGGGGCAACTGGCACGGTGTATGCACAGCCCCAAGCACAGCAGGGCGCTGCTCTGCCAGGGTGCCTGTAGTTGCTGCTGAGTAGAAGCAAATGTAATGAGTAGAGCTTGTAAAAGGTGGTGGGAGGTTGGTCTGAAGTTATCCTGGTAGTGCCCGGTGTAGCGCCAAAGCCGCGGCGGCCGGTGCGGGGCGAGCCAGCCGGCTGTGCGGGCAGCAGGCACCGGCTGCTCTGCCCCTGCGGGCAGCTCCCGCGCTGCTGGCCTGAGTCCCGTGCCGCTCCGAGCACCAACCTCATCCTGCCCCCATGCCTGTGCGCCAAGGGCGGGGTGGAAGGATTGGCACCAGAGGTAGCAGGGCCAGGACGCCGGAAAACGAAGAGACTCCCTGTTCAGCTGTGCCACGCGTTGCTCTGTCCCTGGCTTGGGGGTGGCAGGGCAGGAGCACGGGCTTCCTCTCGGCCGTTCTTTTCCTGCTCCGTTCATGGATTTTCCCACACTGCTTCTCCAGTAATTAAACCCCTATCCTGGGCTAAGGAAAATCCCTCCCGTATAGCTGTGCTTTGCACCTCATGCAGGTTGTTACCATGTGCCTTGTTTATCCCACACCTGACTCCAGCTTTTTTCACTTTTTCTTTCACAAAGTGAATCTTAATTAGGTAGACTAAAGGAAAAAATACAGAGGTCATTGCAAACTGAGTCGCCATGTCGTTACGTGAAGGAGTTTGTTTCTGGAATAGGAATCTGTTCCTCCCAGGACGGAGCGGTCTCTCTGCCAGCAGAGCCATATTGCTGGGTCGGCTCTTGGGCTAAATAATAGACCTGGAGCATCCACTTTACTTGATTGTCTTCCCAAGCAGAAGCTTTTACATTCAAAAGCCATGCTGTGATCTCCATTACAAATACCCTGACAGGCCTGTAAATATTTGACAGGTTTATTCACAGCTGCTTGCATGTGGAAAATATTTTTATGATTTTTCCCCCAATCAGCTGGTGGAGATGGCTCTTCCCTCCACTGCTGAACGCCGGCAGTCTCGCAGACATGCTCGCAGAGCTGCGGGGTGAGAGCAATATGCCAAGTTCTGCAGTCAGGTTTTTCCCTGCAGGGCATTTCTCTCTGTTGTTACTGATATTACTGCTATTATCCAATGCACCCTCAGGGGTCCGCGTGTCTTGCCATCTTTAGACAGATGATCTGTTTTGATGGTGGAGTTCCTGGCTGCTCTCCCAAGAGCAGCAACTGTAGAAATTCTGTAAACCTGAATCCATTCACAAAGCTTCATAAAACAAAGTCGGCAGAGGTTACCGACGCACGGAGGTTCTGAAAGGCTTCCAGAGCACAATCCCACTGTTCGCGGCTGCTCCTGCAGTTCAGACACTGACAAGGTGCTCGCGTTTTTAGCTACAGTGACAGTTTTTTCCCCTGGATACAATCTGGCACGCTGCTCATTTTCTTTCTGATACTTTTAATTTAGGTGCGTGAAATCCGAGAAGACTCAGCTTCATGATAGCCGTGTAAAGTCGACATGTAGTGTCCCCACTTTGCTGGTAATTCAGTGTGGACGGTGCGGTTGGGGCGGTGTGGGGCCAGGCGGGGAGGCTGGGAGCACAAAGGCAGCAGTACCTGTAGAGCATCGGGTGAGCCTTGACCTGTATGAAGTATTTTAAGAACATTTTGCAGGAGATGCGGGGATGAGGTTAATATGTTGCCGTTCTTTGTGTTATTTCTGAATTTCGTATCGCTACCAATTCATTTTGTCTGTTGGTGCTAACGCTTCTTTACGTATAACGCTGTACTTAAAACCCCGCCGTATGGAGCGCTGCCGTTGCACAGAGGTGAGAGTCTCGTCACCCGCCGTTAAAATGCAGCCACGCCTCGGGAGGAGGCAGCGGGCAGCGCACAGTGCACCCCGCTGTCCGAAACGGCTCGGAGGAGGCGGGAGGCGGCTTCTCTGAATCCTAGACCAGGGCTTCGTTAGGGGCAGCGCTAACGACCTCCCTGCGACGGGGGTGCGCAGGGCTCCCCGCCAGCAGTGACCCCTCTGCACTGCTTGGGCTCTCGCCGTGTCGCTGTCACTGGGGGCCCTTCCCTGCCCCGCCGTGTCCCCGCCTGTCCCCAGCCCCTAACTCGCCTGCGGGCAGGGGGTACTCAGGGGTAACCGCGTGGTCCCGCCGTGCCACGGCTTGTATCTCGGCACGGCGTGCCGTTGTGACCGTGTGCTGCAGGGACGGGGCCGGCTGCGTGACTGGGAGCCGCTGCCAGGGCGGAACGAGCGTTTCACTGGTTGCCGTCGGTGGAAGAGGGTCCCAGTTCTCTCCCGACTGCGGGGCAGCAGCGCCGTTGCCACCCTCCTGCTTTGCTTTCAGGCACCGCCATGCCACAGTGTTTCAAGATGCTTTTAAGTGCACCAAAAAGTTTGACATATCTCAGTGTATCTTTGAAGTACTGCAGCATGAGGGTTTGACATGATACATTATGATAATCCATGGTATAGAGACATTAACACAGGGGTCTTTGACAAAATACATTGTAATGTCTCTGAAGGAGCCATTACAATTTATCTTGTCATTCTGGAGCACAGAGTGGTTGCAATGTTAAGATGGCTCTGCATAAATTCACAGGTAGACTGTTTCATTTGATTTTTGGAATTCTTTCAAGTCAAATGGCACAGCCCAATTTGTAGCTTAACCCTTTGCTGTCCCTCTTCCCCCAAAAAAGTTCCACGGTTGCGTGTCGGGAGGCTGCGTTGGGAGCGGCGAGGGCCGGGCATCGCTCTCGCCTGCTCTCCTGCGGGCAGGGTGCAAAGCTTATGTGGCTAACGTCTGTGAAATACGAATTTCCGACTTTATGCTCTTAACATGTATTTTCACTCATTTAACAGCAAATGCTAACCTTACTTTGATACAGACATGAAAGATATTTTTCATAAGCAGTGACATTTGTTACTGAATTAACAGACAGAAAAAGGAACGCTTTCAGCCGGCAGGAAAAACGCTCCGCGCTCCGGTGGGGTTTTTCTTCTTTCTTGCCTACGTTTGTCCTGCTTATGGCCACCACCCGACAGTTTCCCTTGCTGAAGCAAAGGGCTTGTACTTCTGCGACTCTCGATTACCCTGTTAAAAGGGAGCCTGCTTCTGCATCAACAGTATGTGTCTGAGACGAGTGCCAGGGTCTTCCTCCCCTGGGAGCCGTGGCCTTTCCTGGCAAACCGTTCCCATGTCATCGGGGCCCAAACGTGGAAACTCGCCGTAGCGTCCCTGCGAGCTGAGGTCCCCGAATGGGATGGGAGAGGTCAGTGCGGGAGGCGTTAGTGTTGAGGCTCCTCCAACTGTGCAAGTCTCGTACAAAATTAATACAAAAAAATCTGACAAGTTCTTAGCCTGCTTTGCTGGATCTTTAAGACCTGTACTAAAATTCCATCATCTCATCTTCCCATTATTAAAATTTCAGCAAAATATAAAGTTTTCATTAATCTCCTGCAGCAAATTTAGTACTCTGAACTGGCAGTTGATTCAGCTTTTAGGACTACATTAGCTGGGATATTAAACAAAATGTGTCATTCTTCAGTATCTTCTGTAAGGAGCTAAATCAGTTTTCAAACATATTTATACCACTTTATCTAACAGCATCGGAATGATCATTTAGAGCTGAGATGCTTTATTAGCAGCTGGCATAGAAATTACTCTGCGCAAAATTATATATCGCATTATAGTAATGTTTAAATTGGTGTTAATCCAACGTCATAAAAGGTAAAAAATCTTTAAAGTGCGTTATATTTTTTCAGTAATTGGCGGTTTGGCTTAACGAGATGTTACCTTTTATAAAGCCAGTACCTCAGTAGTAATGAGAATACTAATCAGTAAATACAGCGCAGCTTCGGTGCCGCAGGGCTGAGAGCAGAGTGCCCGAGGTGTTGCCAGCGCTGCAGCGAGATGCCAGCGTCACCTCCCATGTGGTGACACACACCCCGCTTCGCCAGGCGCCTTCCCGGGGTGACAGGCTGTGGGCGTCCTGGCGGGGGTCCCACCAGGTCAGCCCCGGGGATGTCTGCGGTCCGGGGGTGTCTCGTGCGATGTGAGAATCTGCCGCTGGGATGTTGCACCGCTCTTCATGTGGGATGCAAACATGTATCGTAACGGCCTTGTTGAATTAGTGATTATGTCTTTGGATGGAGGGTGGGAATTTCCTCTTCCCAGAGCCATTTTGTTCTTTCTTAAAAAGCCATGTGCAGCTGCAGACGTCACAGCCATACGTAGGTGCTAGCTGAATCGTGTGCCGTGTTTTAAACCTCTCATTCATTATTGTTGGCTTGTTTTGCAGGTTCAAGAGGAGAAGAGGTCTCGGAGGAGGACCCTCAGATCGATATAGCTACTGTTCAGGACATGCTCAGTAGCCACCATTACAAGTCCTTCAAAGTCAGCATGATCCATAGGCTTCGATTCACCACTGATGTTCAGTTAGGTAAATCAATCCGTACTATAACGCTTAGGAAAATGGAACGGTTCAAACCTTTGGCCATCTCTAATAGCTAACTGTCCATCTCAGATGTTTTTAAAGCAGTCATTATCATGTTGGTCTATTTTATCGTGGAGCACATCACTTGAAAGTGTTGCTATCATTTCAGCAGTTGAAAAAAAACTGCTTTCAGTTGAAAATACTTCAGTATTTTTATTATCCACAATCAGCTAGCACATGTTTCTTCTGAAAGAAGGCCACTATTTAATGACCTCATCTCTTTTTTTTAATCTAGGCTTCCTAATGGAAAGCTTCTTGCCAACTGTTTTGTTATTTTTAAATGAGGCTATGCAAAATTAGGCATGGTTAGGTTTTTTCTTTTCCGAGACTGAAAGATTTTAATGACCAAGTGGAAATTTGAGGTGGAATAAAATAAAACTAGCATTCTCTAAAGGTTTTATATTGTCCTTATTAGCTTTCTGAATGCTTTTGAAAACCTGAAGGCCAACGGATGACAGAATCTTGAATTATAAAAGCCCCATTACTGTTTTAAAATGATTGAATGGCTTTTTATCTTTGTGTTTAAATTGTGAAAATTTGATTAATGATGCATTGGTAGGTGACCTGTGACATTCCTGCAAATACCTTCCATAAAGAAATGATTCAGCAGTAAAATATTAAGTGCCGTAGTGTTTACAAAATACATTTATTCTGTATAATTCGGTAGAATTTTTAAGCTGTATGAGTTCCTGTATTATTGTCACTACAATCTCTTCATTCCTCCATCCTTAAGCACATACAAAAGTATATGTCTCTCAGATTTTTGCAGAAGAGGCTTTCTTAGTTTATTTTGAACTGTCTTGTTAAGGAAGGATTTATATGCTGGTGCTGAAGCAGGACAGCGCTGGGCATGTTTTCTGCTTTTGAGCAAACTATCTGGGTGTGATAGTTTGCTTCCAGTGAAGTTTGACTCACTGTATCTGGAAAGTGTCAGAAATGAGAGCTTGAAAAGGTCATGACAGATCGCTAAAGATAAATGGTTAAGGGAGAATAGCTGTTAAATGAAACAAATGGCTTAACTTGTGTAGCAGTGAAGGAGCTGACCCTGTCCAGTAGTGTAAGGACCATAAAATTTCCCTTTTATAACAATCTGTGAACTTGTATATTTTTGATGGCAGTACACTGACAATGTCATTTTTATAATCTAATTATTTTTTTTAAATCAAAGAAAACCCCAGTGGGGTATTCAAAGTTTGGGCAAATGTACAGCATCAAAACCTTTAAATAAAGTCAAAGTAACTGTATGTTGCTGGGGCTTTTTCTGAATTTTTTTAAAGATATTAAAAGAGCGACGCTGGTAGAATGAGCATTGAGGAGCTATTGGATTAGGGCTGCTGAGTGTTAGTGTGTTCATCTTCTGTGAGTGCCAGACTGCTCCATACAATTTGAAATGTAAAAAACTATGTCTCGTTTTTTTTCATTGCTCATCAGTAACTGTGGTTTGGGAACCGTTCTGTGTCAGTTTAATCATGGCCAGTTGCAAAGACTTTTCTCTGTAGCATTTTTAGGGTACTAGTTTTATGTAGCAGCCGTAGCGAAGCGACAGTTTTCCTAGAGGACGCCGAGAATCCAAAATCATTCCTTTGCTCCTTATTGACAGTATCGATGATGTCGGTAGCTGTGCCAGGAGCCTATCGGCTGTCAGGCTAGCTGAAATACGGTACAGTGGCTGCACTGAAAATATCCGTGTGGTTTTGGGTGCAAGTCCCAGTTTCCCAGGCTTTGCACAGAAGGGTGTTTACATGTGACAGAACCCAGAAGTGGTGGAGAAGACACTCGGCGTAGCTCATCTCCACTCCCTGCGGTTTGCTCTGACGTTGTAAACCATACACGTCATTGAATTTGAATAGGTTCTGTACTGGATTTTATTTCACTTGTGTAGAACAGTGTGAGCTATATTTGTGAATTACGTTTTGCGTACTGGTACTTTTTGAAACATTTTAGCTGTTTTGAGGCCTGATCGTTGAATTTGAGGCAAGGTTTACCGGAAACGTTGGAGTAAGCTCAATCTTCTGTGCATTGTGCATAGTTCGTCTGTAGTAAAAAGCGATACGTAAATGACCATGGGAGGAATGACCACCTTTTGACTGACGGTTTTATTACAGCGGAAGGCTTTAGCCGTAGCAGTTTAAGGTCTGGGTTTATGTTTTAGCTCTTATTACAGTGTAATGCACATACAGTAGTATGCTCAACATTTTTACAAAGGTTCTATCATGTTGTGAAGGAATAAGACACATTTGCTTGTGTATCGCATTAGCAAAACTAGAAGAAGTGTGTTGTCTGGGAAAATTACTGCTGGCAAGTGTTTCAGAAAAGGGGGGGGCAGTTGCAGACCCCAACAAAGGAAGCAAGAGCAGAACAGTGTTACTGGACTAATACATCGATGACATTTCTTTTGATAAAACGAATGAATTAAAAAAAATAGTAGAAGCAGCATTTTTACTTGGTTTTTGAGTATGACTAATTTGTGCTGCGATATAGAGACTGCAGAAGCCCCATACATAACACTGTTTTGATTTTAGGTTTCAACACACACAGATTGTGAGAACAATAACACAAAAAAGACAACATTCTTTGTCAATGTGCTCTTTGGATGTGTGTGAGCTTAAGCCAGTGATGTCGAGATACAGAAATAATGGATGAAGTATACAGCAACAATTTGCAGATAAAAATAATAGAAGTTAAAGTGTATTTTACATGATAAAAAAAAGATGAAAGAGGAGGAAGTGTGTTACATCTGAGATGGTTACAAAATCCATGCTTGGTGAAGTAGCCTCTGCTGAAAAGATTGATGCAATGGGGAGTGACCTTGGCTTGGAGCAGGAGCTGGTGATGTATGTATGAGCATCTCTCTGCTAAATGGACCCAGATTTGTAGCACTAATATACATGGAAGCCCAGAACCAAACTCAGGATGGCAATAAATCAACAGCCACTTTGGGTGTCATTTCTGGTTTATATTCCACTATTGTTCTATCACTTTAATTCATGTCACTATCATCTGTTCATCTGGAACAGTTTTATATAATTTTCCAGTGGAGTTACCTGACAAATCCTATCAAATTAACAAGGTGCATTAGCAATATTGACTGACTGTGAATTCTGAAGTTGCAGGACCATACAGTGAAAATTTTTTAAGGATATTTTCAGGGGTGACATTTTTAGAGGAAGGAATGGGGAACAACCCTCGCACACAAAGAATTTGCACCTTTATTTTTAGAACTTGCCTTGACTTTTTTCAGTGAGAAAATAAGAACTTGCACTGTCAACTTCACTTATTTTCCTTAAACGACAGAAAATGCCATTTTGAATAATTAACCATTGCAGTGAAATAACAACGCTGATTTTAAATAATCTGTCCAAAATTAAACTACAAAACAAAATGGGCTCCAGCTACAGCATCAGCCTGCTCAAATTACCTAGTTCTAGCAGTCCTTGTGTTAATTGGACTCTTGATGCAGCGCTTAATTGAAATGTGATCTCTCTGATGTGACGTATGTTTAATGACAAAGCGCATTCTTGGATTAATAGAAGGGGGAGGGGGTTGGTGGCGTTGTTATAACTTACCATAATGGCCAGGGTTAAAATGAAGGTAACCTTGTGTTAGTGGAAAGGGCTGCAGCAAGAAGCCTGCTGCAGGTGTCTGCTCCTTGCTGTCTGTATGCTTTGATTTGAGAGTTGCATAAAATACGAACGAAGGTGGTTTGCAAATTCTGCAGCTATGACCGGACTTTAAGAAATACTGAGTTAATTTTGGAGGGCTTGGGAGAGTCGTTATGTGTGTGGCATCTTTCTTTTCTTTTGTCCTATCTCTTGAAAGTTTTGTCATCAGCTCCTTTAGGTTGTCTTGTGCTTCAGATGAGTCAAGTGTAATGTGTTTGAAAGCACCATAGCCAAAACCCTCAAGAGGGAAAAGGTTCTCTCTACTGTTTTTCCAGAGATGCAAGAGTTAAATGATGTTTAGATACTTTTTTCCTGTATTGCTTCCTTTTGTCGCTTTCTCATGAGCTTCACCAATAACTCATGACTGAAGAAACGTAATTATTTTAAGGCTCCACACATCTTGATGGTAAAAAGCACACTGGGAAGTTTGTTCAGTCGTGTCAACAGCTACTGAACAATGAGCTTCTGTTCATCAGTGCAGCGTAGCAGGGCTTTTGCTTTGCAATATACTGTGATAAAGACCGCTATCAATTACAGCGAGCGTCCCGGGCCGGTTCCAGCACGCTGTTAGCCCTCAGCCTGCCCCGGCCGCGTCCCGCCGGCAGGGCTGTTCTTGCATGGCTTTGGGAGTAACGTCTGGAGGGATGATAGAGGAATTTTCTGCTCTCGCTCACCAAAGGTCTGCGGTAGGATTCGCGCGTGGCAGCGCGCCGTATCCAGGTCAGCCTACGCGCAGCAGGAGCGAAGCGCCAGCCATCTGGGGAAGCCCGTGTTGGGAAGCAGGGCCCGGCGCCCGTGCCAGGAGCTACACAAATCCTCAGCTTGCTTTCAAAGCAGCCTAATTAGAGCTGGCTTTAAAATGCCAGCAGTGTAAAAATGCACAGGATCTCTGGGACTGGATGTCTTTGTTTATGAGTATCTGGGTAACACAAAGAGCGTTTCTGTAATGCTGCAACTGGGTGTTGTCCTCTCATATAGAGGATGTAGTGTATATGCTGTATAGGAGGTAGGACAGGGACGGTGTGTGATAGTGGCTGTTACATATAATAGTGGTGATTGAAAAACGAGCAGTATCTTTTTATAAATCTTGCAGCTCGTGTAGCTGCTGCTTCCAGAAGAGCTCTGTATGTGTTGAGAAGAATTTTTTCTGTGGTATTTCTTTCTTGTTGGTATGCTTATGCAGGAGAATAAAATGCAGATTATCAATGCAGTTTGATAACCATTTGCTTTTGGTTTCAAAAGCTCCTGTGCTTTCAAAAAGCCCAAAAGGGCAATACACTTTCATCCCATTTAAGATTTATAAAGTGTGTCAAACGGCTGATATGAAATCGCTTAAACTGATCACTATTGTGGCGCTCTATTCTTTCTCATCTCAGGTATTTCTGGCGACAAGGTAGAGATAGACCCTGTTACTAATCAGAAGGCCAGCACTAAGTTTTGGATTAAGCAGAAACCCATTTCAATCGATTCTGAACTCCTCTGTGCCTGTGACCTTGCGGAAGAAAAAAGCCCAAGTGAGTAGTCCTTTTTATTTATGTTCTCTCTTCTCTCCCTCCCTGTATGTGCTAGATGTCCAAAGAATTATTGCTACCATGTCCTTTTCTTTCTATAGGTGTATTTTATTCATTATAGGATGTTTTTAATCTGACTCGATTCTCTTCTAGAGAACACAACATAAACAGATACACATTTTATGAGTGTCCTTTTAACGCTGCTTACAGCTAATGGCATCATTAAGAGTGTGTCTTGCCCACTATCGCTGTCATACCACAGAAACACTGGCTTTGCCTAGCTGGTCTCTAGCCCCATAGCACGCTAGTCAAATACATGTTTCAACATAATTGTGATTTTTTTGAACTTCTTAACATCCAGACTGGTTTTAAACAATTTCATAGGTGCAGTTGAGGATCTCAGACATACAGTAAGTATCAGCACAGTCTAAATTTGCTTCAGCCATGGCTGCAGGGTCACCAGGATTACCACGTGCCGCTCTGAGAGTTCAGTTTCAGGAAAGCAGTGACCGTGCCTGGCCAGCAGCGATAGCTAAGCTAGCTGGAGGGTGGGTTGGGCATCCCAGTTCAGCCAGTCATCAACAAGAAGTCAGAGTTTGCGATGTTTAGAGTGCGACTTCAAAAGCCAAGTGCTTTTGCTTGTTCTATCAGTGGAGTAATGAGAGTCCGTATCTCTAAAATTTGTTTTAAAAAGCACAAGATAGGCCCTGGGGGAATTGGGCAATGTCTCCCGCTGGTGCCAAAATGTAACTATCTACTATCAAAAAGTAACTGCGGTTCAAAAGCACAGATGGATTTTATTACACTTGTGCTTTTGCAGGGTAGGGATGCGAAGTATTAAGTACTTATCTGCAAGGTGACAGAGAGGGAGAATTATGTGATACATATTTACAGAGGTAATGATCTGTTGAATTCTCTTGGAAGAGTAAATTTATGGCTGCCACAGATTTTATCAGCAATTATTGAACTATATCCTTCTCCCCTTCATTACCCCTTCCTACTTCCATGTTCTTAGTCCAGTCATTGTCTTCCTTTTCTGTCTCTTCAGCAAGATTTCATGGTCCTTGAGAAGGCACGATCCCAAGGAGAGACTTCCCTAATGACCAGGCAGTCCAAAATGTGTAACGGTTGTCTCTGTAGCTAAAGGTGCAGTTTTGCGTTCGTAAATCTATTAACACCTCTGGGTTTGAAGCCACATTTCATTTCCAGTGCAAACACCTGTGGTGGTAAAATTGTGCCACAAAGTGGAGCTGTATCTGAAAAGCCAGCCTTGACACCTGAGGTTTCCAGCTCCCGCTCCTGTTAATGCGGTGGTCTGAGACCTTCAAGCTGTCCCTGAACACCTCCAGCACTGCGCCCTGCAGCACCTGCTGCTGTAGGAAATTATGTTTGTACCCAAATCCTGCCAACCCAGGGAGAAATAAGGGACAGAATTTCAACCCCCAAATAGAGTCCAGCAGTGGAAGGGCAGTACCTTCACATGGAGACCACTGAATGAAGAATCGTGGTCGCTCTGGGGAGGGTGCTGACAGGTTACGACAAAGGCAACCTTTATGATACCGAGGTTTTTTATTTACTCATTCTCGCATGGCCGTCATAAACTTCTCCCATTAAATATGTGTTCAGCATAGTTCCAAAAGGAGAAAGTAATTCCTCCTGAAATCTGCTGACCTCTTCCCGATTCACTAAAGATGTTCCAAAAGTCATTATTTTAGGCCAGTAGGAGAGACTTTTAGTGTGACATCTCAGAATGATACATTTTGGGGAACTCTTAACAGCAGATCAGTATCTCTTGAATGTTAAATGGAAAAAAGTTATTTTAGTAGCATAAAGGAATGAAACTCACTGTATTTCACAAGTTTTGGCTGTGATTTTTATCAGCATAGTGATATATGTTTGTAGCAAAGTTTACATCAAAAATTATTCCCGGATCTTCCTTGAATGAATTATTGCAAAAAAAGAGAAACTGAGTAAAGATAAGGTCTTTGAGTTCTGCAGTAGGTTTTGTTTTCATGTTTTTATCTCTTGTAACACAAACATGCTCCATCTCATCTTTCAGAAGTGTTCTGCACGTGTAACTGCTTGTACAGTTACACCAGGTGAAAATACAGTGTATGTTTTATTAAGCTGCCTGCCTTCCCTACACATTGGCAGTTGGGGTTATAATAAAGTTGAGTCCTGCTTTGCTAGACTGACTTCTTGTAACTCTGAAGAGAGGTGAAGGGTTTGCAGGAGCCTCCAAATGTGACCTTACTTTTTAGTAAGGGCAAGAGGTGCCGCGAGTGGAGTTTGGTCGCTGTGATCAGTAGAGCTGGAGGTTTCTGCAACAATTGTTCCTCTGACCGTTGTAATTAACACAGTTTAATATTCAGTTAGCTCTTACTTTCTGCAGATTAAAGAGATTTCAGAGTTTATGCTGGTACTTTTCTGCAGAAATGTAAAAACAGAAATTGCGTATCAATATAGTGGAGAGCCCTATGCTTATTCTCTGTTAGCTTTCTCTGAAAAGACAGGTTCGTGCAGCGAAGCTTTAGTGGCACTTGTGTGAGCGTTAAAGGACTCAACAGCTTCAGAGATGACGTGTTGTGAATGTTTGCGGGCAGACTCGGAGTCGTTCTGCATGGGGCTGAAGCTTTCCTGTGCTGTGAGTTTGCAGAACTTAGAGCTGCATTCAGTGAAAACAGAAGATAAACCAGAAAGCTTTGGCATCTAATTTGCCATTAACGTGGGTACTATAGGCAGGAATGGCTGATGATTTTTGTTTGCCCCTGTAGTAGGCCTGGGTCAGCATTTGAATGTTTATTTGTAAATTAAATCAGACTCCCTGAATTTAGACAGAGGGAAGAGGTAATGGCCCCGCTGGCTCGATCAAATGCCATTAGAACCTGAAAACACTGTGTATAAACGGCTTGTTTAAATCAGGTTCGGTCTGATTATCACTAGAGATTCTGAATGTTTTGAATCTTGAGAGGAAGCATCCTATCACTGAGAAATAAGATTTAAGCCTTAATAAAGTAGTTGTCATTTTTATAGCTGAAAAGAGCTTTGTATCTCAATTAAGTGTACATAATATAAAGTCTTAAGGAAGCAACATAATACATTTAATACAATTATATCCCTTTGCAATAGTGTAATTTAAAGGAAATCTGATTCTGTTAATGTCTCTTACATTACTTGGACAAGGGAGAAACTTCAGTGTCACTGACCGCTGCCTTTTTACAAAGTGCACTGTGGACCAAGTGCGGCTGTGATGGATGCGTCGTGGCTGCCTCTTCCGAGGGCCGGGGCTACCGGGCTGCCTCAGCATCCGTACCGCAGGAGCGCTGAGCCGGTGCTGATGCATGGAGGGAAGAGCAGACCTCAGGGCAGGCCTTTTAGTGGCACTGAGCCTAATCAGTTGGGCAGACTTACGGTTTTCAAGATACGTGGGGTTCTTCCCTTCACCTGTATTTTACGATAGCTGCAGAAATCAGATTTCTTTGATAATTTACTTGAAACACTGCAGAAACGTTCTCCGTGATCCTTTTTCAGCTTTTTTTTGTTGTAATAAAGCAGATACTTCGCAGTTGCTATGTCAAAATATCCTTAATATTAAGGTAGTCTAAACAAAGCTGTACTGTAGGTCACCGAGTACATTGGTAACTTTGGTTTGTAATTTAATTGCTTGCTTTGCACCCTGCAGCTTAAGATTTCCTTTAAATTCTTATTCCATTGTTGCACTGGGGCTTAACAGAGTGTTAACCTGGTAATAGGCACAGGGCCTCCCCATTATATGTCTTGCTATCGAGCGGTTCTGCATGACTAGTTAAAAAAGATGGCAAGAAGATTAATGAAAGCCGCCTAGTACAGAAGGGGGGTAGGTACCTTTGCAAGACTTCTAGCGAGGAGATATTAGAGCTGAACCAGAGCTTGGCTTTTTCTTTATCCTGTGACCTTTGAACCTGCCTTACTGTCGAGAGCTGCCAGCGGAGCCGACGTTTTGATTGATGTTGCTACACGAGTCAGTCTTTCCCATTGAATTCCACATCTGCACGAAAATAGCTTTTCTAGCAGTATTCATACTGGCTGTAAGTGATAGCCAAAGTGATGCCTGAAATGCTTTTATGTAGTTTTCATTTAAAGCTAAAGGTATTTGATGTTTTAATTCAGTATCCAGTTCCTCCAGATTATGCACGTTGGGTAATACTAATTTAATGAATTCATTATTGGGTTGTGAAAGGACTAAAAACATACAGAAAGCACTGGGAAGGCATGGATTCCTGCTGCTTGGGGAGCTTAAATAGAGATGTTGCACGTTTGCTCAGAGCCCTGCAGTGGAGCCAGAGCGGAGAGGCAACAATTATCCATGTGCTCCGCAAATGGTGCACAAAATATTGTGTGGTACTTCCTAATATTCATGCTCCCGCTGTGAATAATGTGGTGTGTGAAATAATAGAAGAAATTTCATACTTGATAGGAGACTAATCACAGATCCTCATCAAAAGGTAAAAAATAGGTTCAGCGGAGAAAATGGTCCCAAACTTCAGTCTTGGAGTGAAAGAAACCTCAGAGTGTGTAACAGAAAGAAATGACTCCAAATGCACGTGGACATGCTGTTTGCAGGGCAGTTAAATGCCTCAGAGGGAAGGCAGCGAAGGCACAGATGGCACTCGGGTTTGCTGCGTTTTCCGTTTTCTGTGGCAGGCTCAGGATTGTGCCGGGGTCGGGGGGGCCAGCCTGAGCCCCGGCGAAAGGCCAGGGGTGTCGGGGACCCTGGCGAGCAGCCGTGCGGCTTTGGCAGTAGTTGGTGGGGTGTGCTCCGTCGGCCAGAGAAGGGGTCCGGCAGCGAGGGGAGCCGCGTCAGCCTGCCTGCACGGCTGAAGGAGCAGGCAGCGGTTTGGTGACCGCGTGGCTGCGAGAGACTCTCCTGCCTGCTGCCCCACAGACGTGGCTCCCACTTACTAAATCCATCCCTCTTGAACAGCCTTTTCATAAAAGTACTCTGGAGCACCATCAGGAGTGTGCATTGCCTCATCCTTTTAACAAATATGTTTTGTAGCCCTATTAAAAGGGGTCTTCATCTATCCTGTCAAAGCTATTCTGCTGGGGTTTTTTAGTTTAATTACACTATCCAATTAAAACTCCTTGCTGCATTTTGATTCGCTTCTCCTTGGGCTTGAGTGGATATGACATTTACAAGGCTCGCCTTTCAAGCAGACAATGGCGTGATTGATGAGGTGCAGACGCAATGAAGGAGGCGATTGCCATGTGGAAACACTGCTTAGTGCATTTTGATTTATTTATCATCGTTTTTCCCAAACAAGGTTGCTGGTGAAGAGGTTTTGGGCAACCCAGAGTTCCACCTCAGTTTTCACCATTCGGGCAAAAATCTTTATTCTTCCTTTGATGATAATTCGAAGAAGAAACAAAAGGATTTGGGGAAAAAAACTCCAGATGTGTGAATAGTTACCACAATTTGACATAAAAGTGGATGTATGCAGCACTTGAATTGCAACTCTGCTTTCAGGACATCTGGAAACAAGACATCCACTAATAGCAATGTTTTGTAATAAGCCTACAGTAGAATGTACAGACCTGAGCTGTAGGAAAAGTGATCATGAAATATGCTGCTCCCTGAGAGAATGGGGCAGGCCAGCAGGACTACAGCTATTATTTTTTTTCCTTAACGTTCATATCATTTGTTCGCGCTTAAGTAATGCCTTGGTTTGAAGGAGATCCATCACAGGTACGTGGCGTGCAGTCTGAACTCATCGGCGGTTCCACTGCTACCGGGGGGGGTCAGGATTGCAGCCATAACTCTGACTGCCGTCACTACCTCTGAAGGAGGCATCGCCTCTAAAATACGTACCTTTCGGATAAACATCACTTGCGTAAAATGGGCTTAATGCCACTTTTGCACTCGGGACAATATTCCTGTTCAGTCTGTGTCCCTAACTGAGCTCAGTACTATATCCCTGATAGTCCGGCTGCGGTGCAACTCGTGACGTCCCCCTAGAAGAAAACTTACACAAGTTTTCTTGTTATTAGAGGTGGTCAGGATGGGTGTTTTGATGGTAATGCAACACTTGCGTTTTTGTAGGACCTTCAGGCCCTGCTCTGGGGTCACGGCATCATTTTTGAGGTAGCACATGTGGATTTCAAACAAGTGTCCCTCCCCAAAGCTTTTGGATTAAATGTAACAGTGGTTGGTGAGCAGAGGTTACCCCATTCCATGCAGTATTTTAAATAAATTTGCCTTTGTACAGAAACATTGCTTGTGTGTATTTTATTTTCGTCATTCCTTGGTTTTTTACTACTATATTTCCAATTCTTTGTAATCATTTCTGAGCCTGTGAGAAGTTCCAAGGTTTGATCCTGTTGTTGTCACAATTTCTGAAATGGTGAAAATCTGTGATGTCAAATGATGCCTGCGTTTTGTTCTTCAGAGAGGTCTTTCTCTAGCTATTTATTCCGCTAATAACTCTTAATTGTTGACTTCTGCCTTATGGCCCGGTAATGACAAAGCAATCATCAAGGTATATTGAAAAATTAACATAAATTTGCATTTCCCAGTGTTTGTTTTCTGTTTTGTCTAATTCATGAATATTCTTTTCATCCTCCATCTAATTAGGGATTTAATTCAGTGCATACTGTTTTAAAGAGTGGCTTTGGCAAAAGAGAGGGGTTTGGTGCAGTCTGAATTGGGGGATGGGAGAGGAAGAAGAAAAACTATTTCTAGTCTTGGCAGATTCGGTTAAAAAATTTGGCTTTTCTTGTGCAAATTCATATCCTTTGAAGGTTTTCCAGACACAGAGTGTATTTTTTTTGACTGTCATAAAAAGAGTTTATTACTTAGATGAAAAAGTGGACATTTTTCTCACCTGTATCAAGTGAAGTATGGTGGACTGCAAAGCTTTTGTCTATTTTCCCGAGATTGTAACGTGCAGAAATTAGCACAAGATCTACCAGTGACTGTATAAGCACATTTTAGTCAGTAATTCTGGAAGCCATAATTCAGCAGTATTTCTCACCTGCTGCATGTAAACGCAGAAACACTGAGAAGCCGAGGGGATGAAGCACAGGGTGGAGGCTGCACGGGTGCAGGTTCACCAGAGCTGCAGAAGACAGAGAGGGGAGACGTGGGCAGCAGATTTGCATCTGGCTGCGCTGCTGGGTTTGGAAGGATTCTTGGTTGTGCCGTAACTAGCCTCTTCCTTCGCTGTTTTGGCAGTATAGTAACGTTAAAAATTAGGAGATGTGCCAGACAACTGAATTTAAGACATCGTGCTGAAAGAGAAAATGAGCTCTCCTCGGTGAATTTCCAGTGAATTAGCATCTTGCCCTTCTGCCTGAGGCTGCTGTAGGCTTTTCTCCAGGTGTAACCACACAGGAACCTATTAGTGTTCGAGGGTTAGAAAAGATTTATCAGCATTCCGAGCCGAGGCCAAAGGGCACCGACGGTAGGATGTCGTTTTCCTGCTGTCGCAGTGAGGTTAGCCCCGCCGCGGGCCGGGGAGGCACGGCAGGCGCGGGGCCGGCGTGGGGCATCGGCACGAAAGCTGCTCAAGTTTGCTGAGCTCGCCTTGCGGGTTGTACCTACATCGTGTCAAAAGCCCGTGGTAACAGATGAGTTTCTGTCATTTCGTTTGCCTTCCGTAAACGCTTTAACAGATAAACATAGTTGGGAATAACATGTATTTTCCATTGTACAGCTGATTAATTCTGACTGCAAAAGACGGAAGTTTCCCCCTGTTCAGCTCACCCTTGCCATCCGCTGCAGCGGCTGACATTAAATACACCTCTGCCTGGTCCGGGGGCCGGGCAGCGACAGACAGCACTGACGTTTGCTGGAGTTGAACACCTGTGTTTCAGACCCGCAAGCTAAAGGACACCAAACCATTGTTCACGTAGGAGTCACGGTAATGAAGCCGTTCGTGCGATATCTGCGTTTGTTTTAATTCTGCCGTCAAGTGCGGTAGAAGCCACTCGAGCTGCTGCTGTTTGTTACCCGATATTCTTATATGGAAATATAAAACCATTGAAGTTCCTATTGATCTCTGAATTGTCAAGGGTGGTGCTCTATTGGAAAGAGGTACATCACATATTTAAGCACTCTTGGAAATGGAAATCAATCTCACAATTCATAAATTCCATCTGGCTAGAATAGTAGCAGAGCAAAGTGCCAGTTATGATTTCAATGAACTAATATTTCATGCTGTAAATAGTGTAATGTGGACACGGAGCACATAAACATAATGCTGTAATGGGGCTTTCTAAAGAAAAGTCGTCTTAGCTTCTTTCCACTTAATCACCTGTCAGGGTGTAGGACTGTGTTATGGGGCCTGCACGGCAGGTTGCGCACGACCGCGGCCGCACGTTCGGGCTTTGCGTCGGATTCTGCGGCAGCGTCGCGTCCCCTGCGACTCCCGAGAGTCCGTGGAGGAGCGCAGGTCCGCAGCTCCGCCAGCACCTCGCTGGAAAGGCAGGGCCCGGAGCAGCCTCCGTACCGGCGGGACTGGGAGGGCGAGCGCCGTCCTTGGCTGCGCTGCGGCAGCCAGGCTGCCCGGCGTGCTGTGCCGGCGGGGGTGCGTGGTGCTGGCGTGGCACAGGGGTGGCCCTGGGCTCCCCAGGGGGAGCGGGACGAGCTCTGACTGCTGCTACGTGGCACGTCGGGATTGTTACTGGCATCTGTTGCTCTAATTGTCGTCGGAAGAGCCGACTCCTCACAGTCCTAAAACAAGTGCTCAAAATAAAGTTCTGCGTTCTGCTTCTGTCAGCTGTACAAATACTTTTGCTGGAAAGGAGGAGTAAATCTCCGGTTTAAAAGAAAGATGGGGGTACTGGGGAAGGTTTCCTCGTCAGGCATGAGGGAGGCTGTGATCTCACTTAATTTTCATATTAGTATTTCATTCTGTGGTTCTGTGCCCTACCTCTGCGGGACGGTGCACGGCGGAGCTCGAGAGGAGCACGCCGGCGGCACGCTGGGTCCTTCTGCTCCCCGCGTCCGATGCAGGCTGTGCCGCTCCTACCAGCGCAGCCGCGGTGCTGCACGCCCGGCCCGCTCTCCGCCGTGTAAGCGACGAACGCGTTACGAGGTTTGGTGTCCGCACTGTTGGCTTCGGGGAGCAGGTGGGTGTTTGCTTTGGGGGAGGCGGGCGAAGGAGCCCCGGGGTGAGGTGGTGTGCGTGGCCCTGCCTGCCCTGCGCCCGCCCCGCCGCAGCCTGCCCCTTCCCGGGGGAGGACTGGGAGCGAGTGGGCAGAGAAGCGGCCCGGAGGGAGGAGCCGTGAGGTGCGAGGCGGTTGCGCTGGAAGGAAGGGGCTCGGTTTCTGGCGCTTTCCCACCGGCTGAGCCGTGCTGGGGGCGGCAGCCTCCGGAGCAGCCGGCAAGGCGAGGGCAGCGTGGGGAGAGCGGGCTTCTCGGGTGGAAGAAAAAGTGGAAGGAATCATCTAAACCAGGTGAAGGAAGTCTTGATCCACGCCAAGAACCACCCGATGAACTTCCAAGACCCAAAACAAAGAATCTCACTGGAATCCTCCAGATGGTCTTTTGTGCCATTTTAATTTTCATTTTTAGTTATCGGTTCCTGTAACTGTGTGTAGTATTAAATGTCCAAGGAGAAGTGAGGTAGCTGACGGGGCGCGGTGCTGTGTCGTGTCCCCAGGAATGGTGCACGGGCACTTTCGGAATCGTGAAGATGCTGAATTCAGTCCCGAGCAGACCCAGGCGTGCATGTGTTAACATGGCGATGAGCTCGCGGCGATGAATTCCGGCATTTTCAGTACCACAGAGGCATCATTTTTCAAGTGATTTAAGGGGGGGGGGGGTGTTAATTATTATTAGCCAATTTTTCAATAGAGAATTTATATTCCAGATTAGTGCATCATAATGGTGTTTAATTAACATGCCACAATAAAATACTCGCATCTCAAATTTTCTGGCCACGGATATGAGCATATATCCGTCACTTTTTGGAAATCTGGAGAATTAGATAATGTAAGTAAGATTTCAAATTAGCTTTCCTCCAGGAAAGACCCGAATTTACAGTAATGTGGCTGTTACTTTACTAACTTTGACCTTTGAACTGAATAAATGATGAGAAAACTGATGGAAAAGTACAATGTATAGAACATGCTTAACTTTAATTTTGAAGCCACGAACATCCGTACAAGTGAAGGGTATTTTGCCTTCCTACACGTTCTGCATATAGACCTTTATGTTAAAGCCGTCCTCCCGCCCCGCCGGCAGGACTTTTAAAGGTCAGGAGTTCCCGTGCTGTTCTCCGAAGGCAGGCACGGAGGCTGGCCAGGCTGTCGGCGCCTCGTGTCCATTTAATCACTTAAAACCTCCACTGGGGAGTGGGCAGCAGTGAAGCCTGGCAGCAAAGTGCTACGTAGATAGAAATGGCAGTTATACTTCAGTGCTGATTGTCCTCCTTGTAGGAGGTGAGATTCCCGGTTCTGAGTATCTGTTTCATAGCATCGTTGCTGCATCCTTTTGTATTTCACAGTGGTGACGTCTCCCTTTGCCCTAAGCAACGGGGTAGGTTTGGGTGATGTTTTGGGGAGAGGTGGTTGGAGTGATGATTCTGGGGTTAATTGGCCTTTTATTTTAAATATAACACTTACCTTCTGCATGTGATGATTATACAGTGAACAGTTACATAAAGTAGTCCTAATGTGGTAGTTTAACTGAAATATAGTCTTGGGCTGAACGGGAGCTAACTAGCCATTTGATAGATTTTTGCATTTCCTGCAGTGGGGATGTGATGGGAAAACGAACTTTATTGAATAGAGTTCAGCTGCTCCTGTAAGCCACCACTTGCCTTAAATTGAAATGACATGAGAAGCCTGTCAGCGTTTCATTACTTCCTTCTGTTGTGCTGATGGTATGCTAAGATCACCATCTGTGTTTTTCTTCTGTCAGGCACACAAGCTCTGCTGAAACTTTACAGGAATATTCTGAACAGTTTTTTTCTTATCTTTACAGGTCATGCAATATTTAAACTTACATATCTAAGCAATCATGACTACAAACACCTTTACTTTGAATCAGATGCTGCTACTGTCAATGAAATTGTACTGAAGGTGAGTATTAAATTTTAACGTGACCCAAAATCCTGGGTGTTTTACCGCTTGTTAGACATGAAAGTATTCAAGAGGCTCTGGAAATACATGAACGGTGCAGTGCCTGAGGACCACTAAGGTGCGTTTAACTTGCCAGGCTGGTTGCTTGGTGCCTGTTATTTTATTCATTTTTCAAACAGCCATACAGCAGACTGCCTATTTGTGTATAATATTTCCTTTTATACTTGTTTCTAGTTAATAGAGACACCAGTTTGCTGTGGAATTTTATAGGAAACTACCAGATTTTGTTGTGTCCAGATAGTTTCCACCTCCAGACACGTGAGATGGTCTGCAAGCCCCGTGTCGTGGCAGAGGTGCGGGTGCAGGTGCCGTGCGGGGTTGGGCGCCCTGCCCCGGACCTGCGTCCGGCAAAGCGCCGCGGTGCTGCCGGCGCTGCCGTGCGGCTGCCGGCGCGGGGCCCAGCCTTAGAGACCCGGGCAGGGCACCCAGCTCCCGTAAGCGCCGAGCCAGGACCGTGAGGAGCTGAGGGAGCAGCCGCCCCCGGTCTGCGAGGAGCTGGAGGAGCTGGTGCGGAGCCCGGCAGCGGGGCGGGCGGCGGAGCGAAGGTCCCGGCACCGCAGGGGCTTTCGGAGCCCGAGTTAACGTTGTTCAGAGATTCCGGGAGGGCTCCGGTCAAACTGGCGCTGACAGCGTTCAAGGCCACAGGCTGACGCCGGGTTCACGGCTCCAGCACCGGCCCCAGCAGAGGCAGTGACGTTGCCAGGACAGCGCTTCTCTCCTGCCTTTCGCGCGTCCTTTCCAAACGCAGGCGTTTGTACAGAGCAAACAGGTTCTTTTTCTCGCCGTGGTACTTTATCAGAATTGTTTGCTTTTCTTGTGGCTCAGTTCATACATATATTGGCTTGCTTTCTGAAACAAATTTTTGTAACGCTTTTGGAAGGTTAAACTTAATTTTCCACGAGCTAATATCTTACAGCAATTCAAAATTTAAAAAGCAGTAATTTTGGCAAGCCATCTGTTACATTTGCTTTTATTTTCTGTGTGGAGTTTGGAGGATTGCTAAATAACTGACAAACGATGAAATAATTTTTATTAATAGCATAGAAAGTGAATGTATTTGGGGGGGTTTCTACTTTGTGAACTGTTAGGCTGATTCTTTTGTTCCTACTTTATCTGAAATGAGCTGTTGTGATCCAGAACACTTGACACACCTGAGACTGGTCATAAAAGGCGGCTAAAAAAAAAAAGGTTTGGTATGAAAAACATCAATATTCAGGAGAAAAATATTATTGAACAGTGCTTTTTTTCTTAAGTTGCAGGTTGTTTATATTGAACATTTTCTGGTTTCGTGCGTAAGTTACCAGTTTGTTTTCAATTCCATCAGCATTAGGAGACGCAGAGAAATCAGACTTTTCAAATTAGGCTTTTTACATGATCAAGTGAGAAAGACCGAGGCTTTATTGACCATGAAAATTCCCTATATTTTTATGCCTTAAGCTGTAATATGCAATGAAAGTGAAACACTCTACAGTGCATAAAATTGTGCAAGTTTTAAGCCACAGCATATTAACCAGCTAATGGCAGACCAAAGGGCATTTTTATCTTTTTGATTCTTGCATTAACCTTCCATTAAAATTATCTATGTGATTATCACAAAGCACTGGAGATAATAAATTTAGGGAATAGCAGGCTTGTTAAATATCATTTAAAAATGCTTTCATCAAGTAAAATGTGCCAAAACACAGGGAAACTATGAGATTAGCTGAGTATGCAAACATCGTAATGAAAGAATTATTTTTATTGAAGCTGATAGTCTTTTATTGAAAATTACTGTATTAGACCGGCACTCTGGGTCTTCAGGACTTGCTGCGTTCACCCAGAGGTTTGGGTGACAAGGGTGGGACGAGGGGAGAGGGGTGCCGAGAGCCCGCGGCCGCCCTGCGCCGAGCCGAGGGGCGCGGGAGGAAGAGCCGGAAAGCGGCCCCGGGCAGAGCAGGGCTCTCCTGGCGCTCGGGGTTCTCTCGGCCGTCATTTTGTTGATGGCCCGCTGGGACCGGTTTCACTAAAGCCTCGTTCAGTTGGGTGGTGCGAGGGTCCCCGCCCTCCCCGGGCTGTCCCACTGAAGCACCGACAAAATTAAATACCCTTTCGTGTCTTGCAGGTTAACTATATTCTAGAGTCACGAGCAAGCACAGCCAGAGCAGATTATTTTGCTCAGAAACAAAGAAAACTGAGCAGGAGAACAAGCTTTAGCTTCCAGAAGGAGAAGAAGTCGGGACAGCAGTGACGCCTAGCCTCGAGGAGAGCCCGTCTGCCGAATTCGGAGGAGGAGCTGCTCCCCACCGCCCGAGCCAGGTGGGAGCCAGGACTGCGGTGCTCCTGCTGCCAACAGGCAGGAGCAGCCAGGGGAGAAATCTGAATTATCCCGTCTCTCACGGTTGGAAGATTATCCCTCGTTGGTGATGGGAAGTCTCCCCTGTGACAAAAATAAAGAGCCATATCAGCCGGAAAGAAGACTGTTACGCTTCAGGTTCCTTTGATTAGAAATAAGAGAATGACGTAGACTGGCATCATTTAATTACTGTATTATGTACAATCACAAGGAGAGATGTGATTACATATTATTTCACAGCCTGGTTAAAATAAATTATATACATCTGTAATACACCCACGTACACACAGGTATTGCTTGTGACATGATCAAATTTCTAAAAACAAAATGTAGGACAAATGTATCCATTTTTACTATTAATAAACAGATGTAATCTTTTTCAAGGTCCATATGATGCACAGTTCTTTTGGGGGGAGGCTGTAGTCCCAGATGGTTTCACTTCTGTTGCTGAGGTGCAGGAGGCAACCGTGAGCCAGGAACAGCAGCCATTGCAGGGGAGCCGATTTGTGAAGAAACGTTGAGACAGTCGAGTCTGTTGTGGTTTGTTTTGTTCAAAAAGATTTTTATTTAACTGTGCTTTTCAGCTTTGCGTACGTTTTGTTGGAAGTTACTTGCTGTAGTCAGCACAGTGTTTTGAAAAGCAAGGCAGCCTCTCCGCGGCGGAACGGCGAGCATCCTCCTGCCTGCGGGACCTGCCCGCGTCCGCCCGTGGATCCACGGCTGCTGCCCCACCGGGGTCTCCTCTTCCTCTCTGAGACAGCTTGCACCTGAGGACTGAGAAATGCCTTCACCTTTTCTTAATATTATTCTTTAAAAATAAAAATTAAGACCTACTTTGTGCTGGGATTGAAACTATTTTGGCCTTGTCCATCCTTAATGATACATCAGGGACCACGTGAATGGGATCACTGGGAACCAGAGCTGCATTTTTGGTTCAGTTCACCAGAGGTGTCTTTCATAAATCTCTCCAAGGCGTTGAAGCTGGAGCTCTCTGCACTGCTGCTGTGGATTTTGTATCAAGAAAATGCCCCCGGTTGCCAGAGGCGTTGAACCCCAGCGGGGGCTGCAGGGCAGGCTGCAGCGCTGCGGGTCCCGCGGGCAGAGCAGGCTCCCTCCTGCCGCCCAGCCTCGCCTGCCGCAGCGCGACCTCTTGCAGCGTCCTGCCTTGCTTTTGTACAGAAAAAACTTTCTGAGCCTTAACACGTAGTGTAGGAATAAACACTAAGGCAGAGAGGTCTATTTGTCACTTACCTGTTGCATTTAGTTCCCAGTTTTTACAGGTTTAGCCCTCCCGGAGCTGGTGTCGGCGCTGCCTCGGGAGGGGAGCCCTGCCCGCACCGCGGAGGCCGGTCTTCACTGTACAGTCTTCCATGGTATCTGCAAAACAAGAGAAACTATTTTATAGTACGATATTAAATTTTTTAATATTTTATATGTGCAAATGCAGCACAGATGCAATGGGGAAAGACCCTTCAAATAATGCAATGTAAATGACTCCTTTAACCACTTTGTGAACTATTTAACATTAAAGTTGTTATGTGAATGTTCTTTTGCCACCTAGTTTCAATTCTTTTTAACTGAACTAAAAAATTGCCTACGTTGGTATCGGAAACTACAGAAGTCTCCTACTCGTTTCCATGGCCGAAAGGCTGTTGCCTCCCACTTACATTTCTTTATTATAAGTAGGTATTCAATATGTGCAGTATTTTGCTTTCGGTAAAGCCTAAAGATTCACGTAATAAAAAAATCTCTGCTGTCTAAACTGTGGTAACGTTTGTGAGCGCACAGTCACTTGCCCAGGCCACGCACATTTACACCATCTCGTAAATCACCGTCCCCTTGCTTTATTTTTAGTGCAGTCTTCCCAGGGAGCTGGAGAGGCAGGGCGGCGCGTCCCTGGGGAGCAGGGGCAGGGCGGCGGGGACGGGACGCTGCGGCTGGAGGACGCGCCGAGGGCTTGCGGGGGGAGCAGGCAAGGTGCCGAGCCCGGAGTGAGTTTGTTCGCTCCGAAAGAGCCGTTCACAGTGACGCAAATTTACTTTCAAAGATCAGATCCAGTTGAACATGCGGCGTGGAGGAAACCTTGCTTAAATTCTGGAAACATCCAGCTTTTCCAAGAGATGAACAGCCTCTCCCCCAGAACAGACATCTCTACTCTTCAGTGTTTGCTGAAAGAGTTAAATCAGAGCTCATGGTTGCAATCTGTGCGCAGCTGAACACAAATCCATCACGGGCTGGTCTTTCCCCGGTAGTTGTAGATTTAATTGATTCAGATGGGCATTCAACTGGGTCAGAAAAGCAAGCTGTTCCTTCCATGCCTTGTTACTGGGCTTCGGCAGAAGAGGGTGGCTGCCGGCTCCCGTAACGAGGGTGACTTCTCACTGACGTGCATCGGTAGCTGTTGGAGGCATCAGAGGTTTTCTGAATTTTCTCTTACTTCCGCGGTTGGAGGGGGACCTGGCTTGCACGTGCACCTGAAGTTTTACAGTCGACTGCACCTCACGGAGCAGAGCGTATGCTTGCGAAAAAATCACAGGCACGGACCCAGTGAGAGTCGGGGAGCGCACGCACAGAGCCGGAGATGTTTCCCCCCGCGGTACCGGCAGCCCCGGGGGACTCGTACCTGTGGGCTGGTCTCAGCCCCGGCGCCCGCGGCAGCCGGTGCTGCTCACGGCGGGCCACTCGCTGCCCACCTTGCCTGGCTTTGCACAAAAATGTGCTGCTTGGAGAGTCCCAAACCCACCAGGAGAGACAGGTGGCCTTCGTGGTGAGACCCCGAGGTCGCTCATTGCGCTCTGAGGGTGACGGAGCATTTGTCTGGGAGGGTTGTGAAAGAATAAAATAGCTGATGAGCGGCTTTGCCTGCTCAGGAGCAGTCGGTCGGGTGGGGATGGCCAAGGCTGCCGCAGCCGCCGCGAGCGCTGCCCGCGGAGACGAGCCCTCGCCACCTCTTTGGTTTTATCAGCGTACCGGGAAATAAAAGAGTGACCTTTTAGCAGAGGACACCTAAGGCACCCAGGCGTGTGCTGGCACCCAAGGTGAGAGCACTGGGGCGCCTGGCCTGACCCGAGCTCTCCCAGGCGTTTGCTGTGAACGCCCGCAGGAGCAATTCGAGCCAGAGGCTCCCTTGGGTTTAGGCTGGCGGGAGCCCGGTGCATCCCGGGGGCTTTTGCAGCCGCTCCTCAGGCAGGGCTGGGACCCGGCTGGGAGCACGGGCTGCACCCACCCCGCACCGGGACAAGCAGGCGAAAACCACTGTACAGCCCCGGGTGCAGCCCTGAGATTAATGGGGGGAGTTATTTATGGAGACATGTTTGTAATGGGCCCATGAATTTCACGGAAATGCACTGCTGTGGCGGCATGTGGTATTGGGTGCTGCTGCTGCTAAAATTAATGCCCCTTAAATCACATCCCAGTGCAGCCTCCCTGGTGCGACGCTGGGACAAGGACGGAGACGAGGACAGAGACGCGCGGGCACAATGGGCACAAAGGCCGGGCAGCGCCCGCGCCGAGGGGCCCGGAGCCACCGCGCGCAGCTGAGGCATGGGGAAGGCTGGCCCTGCGCACAGACCCACGCTGCCGCTGCACAAAGGGTTAAGCACTGTCATGTTTTATTCTCCACACACACCTCTGCTTAAATGCAAAAAAAGGAAAAAAAAAAAAAACAAAACCTCAACAGGGTGGTGTTCGCTTTAAAAACCCTAAGCATGATTTGTGAACTCTCACAGCCTTGGTAATCTCATCAGAGTAATGGGATTATATTTCAAATCACCATGGCCTGTTCATTACACATTTAAACTCCTTTGACAGAGGAAAAGTTAAATAAAATGTGTGCGTCAGCCCTGGTTGACTTTCCCAGTTCTCTTTCTTGATTAGACAAACAGATGCTGAGCTCCAAAATGAAAAAATAATGTGCTCATTTATTCATTTTTCTGACAAGTCACAATAGATTTTTAACTACAAATGAGCCCCCTCCCCAGGTGGGGAGCGTGGGGGGCAGCACGCGCCACACTGTAATGGGCTCCGAGCCGGCGGCTGGGGCTAAACTGGGGCACAAGTGGTCATTTCCGCGCCGCGAGTGCGGGGACGGTGCCGCGATTCCCCCGCCGCCGCTGCCACCGCTGCCGCCGCCTGATGAATTTCTCCGAGGAGCTGACGAACGGCACTTGCATTCCTGCTGCGAGCGCAGGCGCCGGCGGCAGCAGCGTGGCCCTGCCCGAGGCAGCCCTGCACGAAAAGCCTCAACCGTGGGCACCCACTGAGGTTTCTGGCACCTCCCGCTCGGCTCCGCTCGCCCAGGCTGAAACGCACCTGAGAGGCAGTGCCGGCGCTGCCGTGGCCGAGGAGACTGCCTTGGCGCCGCCATGCTGAGCATCTCCTGCCGCAGGCACGGAGCCTGCTCCGTGCACTGGAGCTCCCGTCCGTCTTGCTCTACGTCATCGCTCTCAAACCGACCTTTGCACGACCATCAGGCAAGAGTGGGAAGGAAGACGGGGAGAAGCGGCTGAGCTCGGCCCAAGCGTGGCGGGTCTCCGCAGCCAGCCAGCGCGGTGCCCCCGAGTCCTGCGTGGGACTTCGCCGCCGGAGTTCAGCCCTCTTCCCAGGACCCGCTAACGAAGAAGCACGCTGACTGCGGGGAGGCATCGGCGCTGCCGGCGGGCTGGGCCGCACTCCCCGCTGAAGAGGAGGGTTTCACCTCGGGGAGCGCTGGGCCTCTATTAGGGAGCTGAAATGCCAGATAATTAGAAATACGCCAGCAAACACCATTATTGTCAGGAGAACGCAATTGCATACAGTAATGAAGCAATTATTAATGAGCAACTGCAAGGCTGTCATTAATTTAAGCTTTTCAGGATCACAGGCTAAGGCAAGTTAAATGTTAAAACAGAGGCCGGGCTGAGCAGTGCTTTGCCCCGCTGCGGGGTGGGCAGAGAGGGGCCGCTTTGCCGTGCACCCCCTCCCTGGGTGAGACGCCCCACATGCCCGTGGTGCCCTTCCCAGCCCCGTGCCCTCCCCACCGCGATCGCCCTGACCCGCAACCGCACGAGCACAAGGAACTCCTTCACCCCGGCACCCGCATCGGCCCCTTCGGGCAGCCTGGGCAATGGCCCTGCAGGGGACAGGGAGCGGGATGGGGACGGGGCGGGGATGGGGACGGGGACAGGGTCAGGGTGCTGCCCCATCCCGCAGCAGCACGGGCGAGATGTCAGTGGCTCCGCGGCACAAGTGCCGGGTGTGTTCGGGGACGGTGCAGCCAGGAGCCGCTCCCGCACCAGCGCGCGGCCCCGCGCTGCAATCTGTCACGGCGGCTGGGGCTCGCCGGCTCTGCAATATGTACCTCATGTCTGGGCTGTCATCGGACATAATTCCTCCCTGCTGGCATATTGCTGATTTGTGCATAAGTGATGCATGCAATCCACCTGAGCTAGGAGTCAGGGGTTTCTTGATCTGGGGCTGTCAGGGCAGAGTGTTTTAGTGCCTCCTGCGATTAGCCGGAATTGACAGGCCCTGAGAGCGGGGAATTGCACAACAGGGGAATTAACAGCCAGGGACTGAAGTGGAGTGTGGCACTCGTTTAATCTGCAATTTATCAGTTTACGTGGCTTCTTGTCGCAGGCGGAAGATTGCACTCCCAAAAAAGAAAGCTCCCTTTTTTTTTTAATTTCACCTGACAGGGAGAGGGAAGAGCAATATTCAGAGGCTGACACGGTTGCTGGCTCCCGCTGGGTTACTGGCCCGTGCCATGCTGGGATGAGCCAACCGCAGCCTCCCCGCGGGTGCCGGCGTGGTGGTGAGAGGGGCCTCGGCAGGGGCGCATGGCTGCAGGGCAGGCATTCCCCAGGGCCCCCATCCGCGGCTTCAGCTGCCGAGTTTCACCCCAGAAGGCTGGCCAGACGCTGCCCTGCCTCGCCGCGAGGGCCGCCGCAGCCCCGCCGCCCCCCGAGCACCGCGGCCAGCCCGCACCAGGGTGACTGCGCAAAGGCTGAGCATCCCCTCCCCGACCACTCTGCCGGCAGCCCCGCTCCTGCTCCAGCACACGCCCTCGCCTCGCCCTGTCCCCATCCCCGCCGCACAGATGCTCCCGCGTGCCAGCCACACCTCCGGGTCCCCGGCCACTTCGATGGCAGCTCCATAGCAGCGGTGCCGCACGGGGCGCTGGCACGGCAGGGGCTGCAGCAGAGCCGCTCGGAGCTCAGCAGATTCCCCATCTGCAAGTCCCGGGGCAGCCGCAGCCAGCTCCCTGCCGATCGCCTGCCAGGCCACTAGTCTGGCCGGGCGGGAGCAGTTCCTAGCAGCACGGTTCCCAGCGGTGCCTCCCGACTGCTGCGTCCCCAGCCAAGGCTGAGCCGAACGCCCCTCGCCCTCTGCCAGCCGCGCGGCTGCACCTGCGGGACGTCACCGCAGGAAGGGCAGCCCCGGAGCGGGACGCGGTGGGGACGGGGTCCACGGGTTGGACCCGTCCACCAGGTGCGCCGGGGTCGTGCGCGGGCAGGGGCGGACTGCAGGTGCCCCTGCCCAAGGTGCCAACACCGGCCCCAGTGAGGGCTCCCTGGGCCACGCAGGGATGCTCCGGGGCCTCTGCACCCTTCAGTACGTGCACACATTCGACTTTGGCTCCGAAGCAGGGTCCGTAGAGCCGCGGACCCTGTCTCGCTGCTCCCACGGTGCTGGCAGGGCGTGCGGGAGGCACATCTCCGGGCAAGGAAAGCGTCAGCCCCGGCGGTGCCTCCTCCCGGCCCCCACCGTGCCGCGCGCTCCAATTTTGATAATATCATTAGAGGCTGATAATGGTTTCCAGGAACACTGTAGCCTTTCTGCGAGGTGACAGCCTGTAAAGGCAGCATGACAGATAATGTATTCTACAAGGGTACAATAATGTGACTCCGAGCACATTAAACTCCTTTAATGTGGGTGACATACACCTTCCTCTTAACATACATTATCATCCTGGGGGCACACGCGGCATGCAGCGACACAGACCTGGAACCCCAGTGCCCAGGGACCCTCATCCTGCCTTGCTTCTCGGTGCTCCTGGAGCCGGAGCTCCTACTGGTGCCGGTGCCAGTACCAGTGCCAGTGCCCCACAGCCCCCCCCGCGCAGAGGGGGGCTCCCGTGCCAGCCGCGCTCTTCCTTTCCCCGGTGCGAGGAGGTTAAACTGTGCGATGCGAATGCTCTCGCTGCGTGTAGGCAATCTCCTTGGCCTTCCTTGGCGGCCTGCTCCGATACTGCAAACCTTTATCCAACCTTTTGGTATCAAAGATTATTTATAATGAATTAAATACGTTTTTAGCAGCTTCTTTCCACACTTACTGCCACACTTTCACTGCCACTTCAACTTAATTAGGGAGGCCTTGCTAAAGAGATGGGAATAAATGCATCTATAGAAATATATCTATGTATAAATGAAGAAAGCAGCCACCGCAGGTCAAACCAGTACTTTCAATTTATTGCCCTGGTACATTCATTTGTAAATAGCTTTGCCTTGCTGGTTTCTAAGTGCAAGGCTAATGTTGGAGTGCTTAAATTAATAGTGACGCACACCTTTCATTATTGCTATTAAATTAGGTGCTGGGCTTTGATGGATTCACTTGTTGCTGAACTAAAAGCCTTATAGATGTGGGTGTGCGTATCCATTCGCTTTTACAGCAAATTCAGGTCTCGATGTCAAGCCAGGCAGAGCTGAGCGGGCTCCTCCTCAGCACGCGCCAATTAGCAGGACGGGCCCCTCCGGCGGCCCGGGCCCCGCGGCCCCGGCAGCGCCGGCCAAGCACATGGCAGAGGGGAGCGGGGCAGGAGGGCGCGCCCCGGCAGCCTGGGCGGCAGGGGCTGCCTGATGGCCTGCCTGCCCTGCCTGCCTGCCATCCTGCCTGCCATCCTGCCTGCCATCCTGCCGGCCTGCCTGCCCTACCCTGCCTGCCTGCCCTGCCTGCCTGCCATCCTGCCTGCCTGCCATCCTGCCTGCCTGCCCTGCCCTGCCCTGCCAGCCTGCCTGCCTG
>JAVKLA010000052.1:19852609-19893843 GCA_034782735.1 Sagittarius serpentarius | reverse complement strand
GGATGCAGCCAAAATAGGGGGAGCGGAAGCCCCCCAGGCCTCGGGGAGCGGGAGCGGTGCTGGCAGAGGCAGCTGCCGGTGCCACGATTATGGCGTCGCCCGCCCGGCCGGGGCTCGCTGAACCCGCTTTTGCTGTCAGGGCTGGTTGTTATTATTTTTATTTGCTCGTGCTCCCTGAAAACCAATTCCCGCTCTGTGCTAACGGCCGGTGCGATGGCGTGTGCCGTCCTGCCCAGCTCACCCAGCTCATTGACGGCTGCCCTCGCAGTGGGGACAGGAGCAGGCAGGGCGAGCAGGCGGGACGGGCAGCCATTTCCAGCGGCAGCCGTGTGGTGTGGGGCAAGGTTTGGCAGGAGGAGCAGGCAGCGTGCTGCCTGCCGTGGGGATGTGCTGGCTCCCACCTCCCCGCTGGCGCCTGTGGTTGCCACTGCGCGATTGCCTCCGGCTGCGCCGGGAGATGCTCCCCACGCCCGTGCGATGGCCGCGGCCCCAGCCCTTCACCTGGGTGCTCGGCTGCCAGCTGCGCCCCGGGGGCCGTGGGTGGGCGCCCGGCTGACCCTCCCCGTGCCCGCACGGGCACGCTGGCGCCATGTGCGTGGAGCCGGTGGTGGTGACAGATCCCACCGGTGCTCCGCATCCAAGCCGGGACCCCTCTGCCAGCAGAGCTGCTGGGGCACAGCCAGTGCTGACACACAAACTCCCCTTCCACATTGCTCTTTGGCGTTTTAGGGATAATAAATTGCTAATCAGCAGCCACCCCCTCCTCGGTGTCCTCTGCAGCAATGCTCCAATAATTAATTATAAACTACAATACTGATCAGCTTGCGTGTTCTCCGTCTGCACTGACAATCATTAACCATAATATGAAATTTATAATGTTGAGATGTGGAACCTGGTGAGATGAACTGCTCTGCTTTTTAATCGGTTTTATGGGATGATATAATGCATTGATCGACAAAGACAAGATACAGCGCGTGTTCCTGTGTCTATAGCTGTGCAACCTTATTAATTTAGATTTACAAAGAGTTGCTTGATCCGGAGGGGAGAGAGCTGGTGAAGCCGCCTCGGGCAGGACGGACCCGTGCGGGACCCCGCGAGGGCGGCAGCTGGAGGGGCTCTCTGGGCGGGGGGGGCTTGCGGGAGTTGCTGCAGCTTTGGCTCACCTGGCTCTGGGCAGGACTCCGCAAAGCCCGGCTGCAGGCAGGCTGCGGTGGCACGGGGTAGCCCCCAGCGTCGGGCGGACTGCACCCAAGCATCCGTCCAGGCTGATGCCGGCGGGACCCCGGCGGGTCTGTCCCGATCCAATGATTTGTGGTGCCGGTCCCAGCGACACGGTGCTGGGCAGCGTGTGCCTGCCTGCACGTACGTGCCTGCGCCCGGCCCTGCCCAAGCCCTCCCTCCTCCCCCCGAAATGCATCTGTGACTGGGGCATCGCCTTCCCAACCAGTACGGCCCAGTGGCGGCCGGACAGCTGGTAACCATATTGGTGTGTCTTGGGCTGTCATATCGCATTTGCACGCCTGCTCTTGCTCTGCATCCGGAGAGGCTGGGGCGCTGGTTTTCAGGTCAGAGGCTGCATCCAGCACAGGAGGAAAATTCCCATTTCCCCACCAAGACTTTAACCGTGAAGTGGCCCAGACTCGGCTCCTCCACCCCTGGCAGCAGCTCCGCGCTGCGGCCGCGCCGGCACCCCAGCCGTCCCCTGCCGCATCCAGCCCTGCGCCAGCGCCTGCCGGCCACGGCTCACCCCTCCGGCCAGCGTCCGCCCCGGGGCAGTGGTGGAGGAGCTGAAATGGCTGCAGTCGATAGCGAGCGGGGCTGTAATTAGTGCCAGGTAGCAGGTTTTAGGGAAAGTAGGGCTTGTCAAAAAATTTGGTTTCATTCTTTTAATTTAAAAATTTAACCAATAAAAGTAACTGAGAAGCTGTGGTATACTTAGGCTTCTGTTAGGCATTTGATTTAATAGTACATGACGTTTTGATTAAAAAATTAGCTCTATATAATATCAATAGAGCACACATTAAAAGGATTAAGAATTGGCTGACTGACAGGTCTCAAAAAGTAGTTGTCAATGGGGAATCATCATCAAATGATGATGTTCAACGTTTTCATCCACGATCTGGAAGTAAATATGAAATCAGTGCTGATGAGATCTGGGATGACAAGGATTAGCGGGGAGGTGGGAACGCTGACGGGGGGGGGGCTGGGGGGGCTGAGACGATGCCCCGCACAAACGGCCCGCTGACCTTGCTGCCATGGGGAGCCGAGGGCGGCCGAGCCCCGCGAGGGATGGGTGAACGTGGGGCACAGGGGGTCACTGGGGCCTTGGCCCCCCCCAAGCAGCACACGAGTTCTGCTGCTTCAGCTGGAGGGGGGTGCAGAGCAGGTGCGGGGGGGGGGAGCAGGGGACACCCCCCAACCCCCTGCACAGGGTGGCTTTGCCGGGGTGCAGCCACGTGGCTGGCCGGTGCGGGAACTGCTAATGTGGGGCGGGTGGATGGGGGTTGGGGAAGCTGTTCCGGGGAAGGAACAGCGAAGGTTTGGTACTGGGGGTGTGATAAAAAAACCAAAGGACTCCCAGCCAGGCGCATCACTGTGCCCCCAGTGCCAGGGCGGGGGCAATGGGCGCGCGACCCACGGCTGCCTCGGGGTGCTGCGTACGCGTGCGGGTCGGCCTTGATTGCACCCCCCGCTGCTTGTGCCACAGTGGGTCCCCGTGGTCCCACGGAGATGCAACAGCAGCGATGGGAGGTCGGGGCTCAGCCGCCCGCGCTGCAGCCCGCAGCCCCCACTCGCCCTCCACGGGAACTCACCAGTGCCGCTGCAAAGGTCCGTGCTTTTGCTGTGAGCCCGCGCGAGGCACGCCACCTCGCACTCAACACCGCCAGCAACAGCGGCAGCCGCCGCCAGCCCCAGCTGCCACCTCAGCTGCAGGTTTGGGTGCTGCATTTATTAGGGTGATGCAGGAAAATCTGCGGCGAACCGGCAGCTCCACTTCACGTCAGCCCTGCGCTGGGAAGAGCAGCAGCCACCTCTGCTGGAGCTGCGGCTGGGAGGGCGTGCGGCACCCCGGCGTGCGGCACCCTGGCGTGCGGGCGGCCTGCAGGCACTGGCAGCTGCCCCGCCGGCAAGAGCGACCCCGGCACCCACGGGACGGGCACGGCCCAGCCAGGTGTCACTCAGGGCCCCTCTCGCACGCCGTTTCTGCACATCATCTGAGTACGTGCGAGCAGGACGCAGCCGAGCTTTTGGGGAGATGGAGGGGCCGGCACGTGCTGGTGCAGTGCCTCGTGGATGCGTGCCGCGCTGACACGGCCCCAGCCGTCCAGGCTGCCGCTGCGCGAAGAGCCACGGGGACACAGTCACCCTAAACTGCTCGGGAGGCAGCTCTGGGGCCGGAGCAATGGCTGGGGCGCAGCGGTGCCGTGGGCACCCGTGCGGCCCTGGTGCCACTGGCTGCCCCCCCGCGTGGGACAGGGCACTGCGGCTGTTCTTCCTCTGCCGCCTTTAGCGGACGTGGAGTTTTGAAAGGCAAATCCTCACTAGTGCAGGGAGTGTGCCTAACCCACACTAATTCCCAATTGCGAACCCTTTCAATTAGTGACTGCAGGCACTCAGCCTGCTGGATGTGTTCATTAGTGACACGGCCTTGCCGCTCAGTGACAAGCCGGCTGACAAACCTGTCTGAGGGATGCGCAAGGTTTCGGCCGTGGCACAGCGCTTGCATTTTAGCCCTGGAAGCAGGGCAGGAAGGTGAGGTGCCCCCAGGTGCCTGCAGCGGAGCAGGGAATGTGCTCACACCACTGGGTGCGGGGACCCCACATGGACCCGGGGGGACGGCAGAGCCCCAGCACCCATGTCCCCAGCAAGGGCGATCGGGTGCCTGTGACGGTGCACGCTGGCGAAGGAGCCTCCCCTGTCCCGGGCTCAGCACATCCGTCAGCAGGAGAGGCAGTTGCAGAGCCCCTGGGGCTGCCGCGAGTGCTGAGTCCTCTAAATCCCGCTGAGCAGATGGCCCTGAGCCACCTTCAGAGACACCTGGCGCGCAGAAGGACACGTCCTGTCCTCAGCCATGGGCAGGGGGAGCAAAACCGCGGGCACCTTCGGTGCTTCTGCAGGGTGGCAGCTCAGGGGACCTGCCTGCCCGGGGGGGACGCATTCTGGCACGGCCGCGGCACTGCCGGAGCTGAGCCCCCGGCAGAGGATTTACCGGCGGGCATCGCTGCCCTCCCGGCTGTCCACGGGAGCCGGTGAGGCTCGGCCAGCTCCTGGCTCTGAGCACCCGCAGCAGCCTGGTAAAGGCATTGCACTTCCACAGGGGCTCGACTGGCCCAATAAAAGATTATCAGCTAAATAAAACAAGAAGTGAGTGATGCCACTATGCCCTGTTGGATTGAAATTGTGTGAGCAAAGTGGTTTTCTCGGGGAGATTTATTTCCTCTGCCGGCTGCAGGCAGCCAGCCCAGCGGAGAGAATGAGCCTCTTGCTCCGAGGCCACTGCTCCCCCCTGCAGTCAGCGCTCGGCTTTTATTTCATTTTTGAGGGAATCAGAACAATAAAGGAAATACAAACAGATATTCACCCATCACAAAGCACCAGAACACATGCGTGTGCACACACTTGCTCACCAGCAGACGAGCCACGCGCTCCAGCCCTGCTCCCTCAGGCCCTGCTCTCCCACTACACCGGCAGTGCCCAGCCAACGCCTCAGCCCCGAAATCCCACCCATAACCCGGACCAGAGCCAGGAGGGCGATCCCATGCCAGTGGGGACGGCTCCTGCCCCGGCCTGGACCTGGCATCAGCTGTGACAGCCGGGGCAGTGCTGGCACCTGTCCCATCGCTTGCCCGCCGGAGCCAGCGCCAGCGCAGGCAGTGCCACAGCAGGACACGGGCTGGGGGCTCTTTGCCCCAAAACCTGGCCGGGGAGGGGGCAGGCAGCGGGTACAGAGCGGGGCAGAACCGACGGTGCCGGCTGCACTCGCCGACAGCGCCGGTCGGACTAAAGCAGAACCGGCCGTCGCTGTATTTGCTGGCTCTGGGCAGCAGAGCCAAGCAGCAGCTCAGCAGGCGCTTTGCTCCACTCTGGACCGGCGCTCACCGGCGGCTGCCCGGCAGAGGACAGCACGGCCGACGTCCCCTCCACCCCGACGAGCTCAGCATCCTGCAGCGGATGCCGTCACTCCCGCTTTTGGTGGCGAGCGCCCGCAGAGGCTGCGCGCCAGACAAGGCTGAGTCCCCAGAACCCCAGGGAGGTCCTCAGACGAAGCCGCGGTCTCTGCTGCCGGTGATGGATCCCGGGGGATCTGCCTGGCCACAGCCCGCAGGGAGCTGCCGTGACACCAAACACGGCACCTGAGGTTATCAAATCTCCGCTGCTCAGAGCGATCCTCCCACAGACAGCACGGCAGGAACGGAGTCTAAGACCGCTCACCGTCACCTCTCCTGCCGCGAGCTTCAATCTCGGATACCATCCCCCCGTAACGACCGGGCACCGGTACCTGCTCCTGCCGAGCCCCGCTCGCTGGAAAGCATGCCATTAGGTCCCCAGTAACTGTAAATATTGCAAAGTGCTCGAGTCAGCAGTCTTGCTGAATTTTGCTTTCAACATCTGCAGCACAATAAATCTTTGTCTCCTTCAGGTGAACCGTGCTCTCCGCTCGGGCTCCAATTTACATCCCCCAGCACCATCACCGCAGCAGTGCCGGCCCCAGTGGGGTCCCACCGCCAGCCCGGGTCGTTACCCCGCGGGGCCGCGGCCGCAGGGGGATCGAGGGACCCACCAGCCTCCCGGGAGCCGCGGGCAGCCCCGGCCCTGCCACCGCCGAGCGGCCGCACTGCAACGGGCCTGGCGGCCACCGGCACCGCTCACTTTGTGCCAAAACCCTTCTACTCACCAGACCTTCGCTGGGCTTTTTTTTTTTTTTAATTGTTTTCAAAACAGATTTCATGTGGTCCCAAAATGAGACCATGATTGTAAATTAAAGTGTAATTAGCCTTTACGCTTTTATATTCATTAACTCTTCTCTGTTAATGATGCAGAGGCTGGAGCACAAACCCAGCATTATGAAACCACATCCAGGAAATAAAATAGTGATTTAGATAATGGCCAGAATGTATTGCTACTTACACATAATTAAACAAATGCTCAATTTACACTTGGAAACATGAATGAACGTTGATTAACCCCCAGCCCAACTACTCTGCTGGCGATGTGGTTAAGCGGCTGTGCTGCCGGTGGGGCTGGCAGCGGTGGGCAGCAGCGGGCGGGGCAGGGCACCCACTGCCCGCAACGCACCTGCCTGGCCCAGGTGCCGCAGCGCAGCCGAACCGCGCAGCCGCCCCGGCCCGGGCCCATGGCCACACCACGGCCGCCTGGGCGGCTCCGGCTCTGCAGGCTGGTGCCAAAAGCCACCCCTCCCCACAGCACCGACGACCCCGCCGCCGCACGGCCCGGGGTCGTCGGTGCTGTGAGCGCCGGGGTTGCTGCTGGCAGGGAGGGGGACACGTGTCCGGCTCCTCGTGGAACGGCAGAGACAGCGGGGCCGGAGCGGGTGCTGCACTGATGCCAGCGGGGCCTGAGGCGGCATCGCCTTCGCTCCCGGCCGAGCAGCACCGTGTGCCAGAGGGGTGTGCCGTGGGGTGCCGGCGGGCTGTGCCGTGGGGTCTGCCTGCGGCTCCGGCTCAGGCTTTGTCTCCAGTCCCCCTGTGCCTCCGGCCCTCCAAACGTGCCAGTTACTATGGAGACATCGTCTCTTTAGCGCAGGAGGAGCCTAACGAAGCCCACATTTGCAGGATAATGTTATTCTCTGCTGCAGATCTGGACACAAGGAGCCCAGGCGGGGGGACAGGTGCCAGGCCCCCGGCTCCATCTCCCCTCAGGGCAGGGCAGCACTGCCTGGGCCTGGGCTCTGCCAGGGGCTCCGCACCCGACGGCCCTGCTGTGCCGAAAGCAGGGGCTCCCGCGGTCCTCGTCCTGGTGACCCCCGGCCCTGCAGGGCAAGAGGTGCCACCCGCCATGTGCTCTGCTACCCGGCCATAAGCTGAGTGCAAGGAAGAGCGAGCTGTTTGCAGGGACGGCTCAGGGCCCCCCCGTAAGGAGCTGGTGGATGTGGAGCCGGATCCGGTGCCAACCGGGGCCCCGGTAGCGTTTCCCGACGAGGTCGGCCCTGGGCTCCCAGCCAGGACAAGGCAGGGGCTCTCAGCAGCAGCAGCCGAGGGACACGGCCCCACGAAGGCGTCTCGTCTCCCCTCCTGGAGCCAGAGCCCAGGTTGGGCTGGTCACAGGGGAGCCCTGAGCCCGCACCCAGCGAGCAGGAGGCAGGGGTGCTGGTGCGGATGCAGACCAGCCCCTGGGGAACCCTGGGGCCCAGGGGGGCTGTTCCCCCACCCCAGCCTGGCTCCAGGCTGCCCAGGACAGTTCCCTGCAGCACCTGCACTACCCCCACTCCCCAAATCCACCCCTGCCCCGGCACCCCGCACGTCCCTCAGCCCTGCGATGACGGACAGGAGGGATGTGACTGTGCTGGCGTGGCGTGTCGAGACCTCTGCTCCCAGGGACTCCCCGTTCATGGATCGTTGACTCAACAGGCCATAATGGCTCCATCTATCGGGGTCAATACGGGTGCCTTTGACACATGATAGACAATAATTGCTCCTGCTTCGAGACTTTTTAGTTCATGGATCATTGACCTGATGGGCTGTAACAGCTCTGAAGGAGGCTGCACACCCCTGTGCTTAAAACACCCTCAGGAGCAAGCGGCTGTGTAAAACCACGGCACGCGGCCACGCAAAACACGCTCTCTCCAAAAACATGCTCCCCAGCACAGGTTACCAAAGGCCCCGGGGCCCCTGGAAGCCTTGGCGGTAGCATGGCCATGGAGGAGAGGTGGTGGCAGGAGGCGGGGGAGTCCGGGAGGAAAGGCCAGGGTGGCCCACCTTCCCCCAGGCGCCGGGGGATAGGACCAGGGTGCCCAGGGAGGGGTTCACCTCCCCAGGTCTGCAGGCTAGAGCTCCCCTCTCCGACAGCAACTTCCAGGTATATGATTTAATGAAAGGCACAATAAGAAGTGAAACAATTAGAATTTCTGCCTCATTATCATGGTAATCTTATCAGTCGGATAATGAGGTATTAATGGAGATTTAATGTGCCTCTCATAACAGAATCCCTTGGAGAAAACACATAAGGAAATTGCTGTAAATCCACTTAATGATGGAAAGGTCCCCAAACACCATATTCCAGAGGATGAAAAATGCTGGATGCAAATGAGAGAGAATCAAGGTCAGTAACACTGTGGGGACCAAGCTCACGGCAGCACCACACCACCGCCCCACACCCGCTCCGGTCCCACCGCTTCGCCCACCTGCCCCGAACGGCAGGTGGGTGAAGCAGGGGGACCGGGGCAGACGCGCGGCGGCCACCACGATCCTACAGTCTCGTCGGTGATGTGAACACTTCTTAAGAAACAACATGACTGAAACAGTACTTCTGGACTTGATCACTCCCATCAAGGCATTAAACAGCACACAGCAGAGGAAGGGACACGGTCCTGGCGCCTGTCCCCCGGTGAGCCGCCTCACAGTGCTGCGACAGCAAGTAGCCATTTTCTCCCCTACTAGGACAGCCAAGCTGCACAATTAAAAAAACCCAAAACATCTGAAAAGCTCTGTGTTAAGCAGCCAACTCAGCAGTGCATCCTCTCCCAGTAACTGGATCTTGTTTCTTTCTTGCCACTGTGCGCTTCCCGCGAGCCATCGGTGCACGCGTGAAAGGAGGTCTGAGGGTACAAGACAGCAGCGATGTGAAACGGGAAACCATGCAAAGTTAGCGGTAAGTTGTTCACACTTGCAATGCCATCTCCAGCACAACTGCTGGTCGCATTGGAACAAGGCAGAAACATGAAACCCAGGCGGTTAAACTGCTCTCCTTTTAATCAGTTTTTACAGAATAATACATTAATAATCACATTAGAGACAAGATGGGGTTCCTGTATACAAGATTGTGCAAGCTCATTAATTTAGATTTATAAAGGCTTTACCAGTTTCAAAGAGGAGAGGCAGTACAAAGCTTTTAAATAGAGGTAAAGCACAATTAAAAGGTACAGAACACACACTACTAACTCAGCGGAGATTAATTCTCAAGTAGTACAGGCTCAACCAAGTCACCAGCTGTTACCCAAATAAGAGTATTCTTCCCCGTCCTTGCCCACTGCTTTCCTGCTGCTCCAGCTCTCCTGTCACGCTGCCAGCCGAAGGCTGCGCAGCCTGTACCGCAGCACGGCCACACAAGTTACACTCGTGCCAAACACACGCTTCACTTGCCTGAAGCTTTGCTGCTGACCAGGCCTGCCTCCTCCTGCTGCTCCTCTTCAAACCCCCCGTCCCCCACATACTACTCAGCATTAACGTGGCAGTGAGTTCGCAAACTTCTGTGAGAATTTGGCTTAACGGAACATGACTGTTTTCAAGCGATACGAACCAACACTGTGCTCACCAGAAACTCCCCTACAGGGAACAGGATCATGTTCGTGGCTTTTTTTTTTTTTCCTGAAATTTATGGCAGTTACATTCAGCACTTGGTAGTATAAGGTCTCCAAAACCAAAAACTTTTAAACTCAAATACTTAGTAGGCCATACACATTCCAGTTCTCCTGAAAAAGGATTGGAAAAAAGCTTTAAAGAGAAATCTCGCTCAGGGTTAGGAGCAAAAAGGAATCTCCTAGGGATGAAAAAAACCCAGCCCTTTCCCCTTTCACTCCTCTCCCCAAAAAAAGGAAAAATACCACTTCTGTAATATTAAGAGGCATAGCCATGCTATCATTAACTTGGCATTTCTGCCAGACTTGCCAACAACCAGCGCCAAAGTGAACGACCGAGCCCGAAGTCCATGACTGCAATCTGCTACTAATGACCTCTCCCCCCTCCCCTTTCCCCAAAATGTTCCATCCATCCTTCAGTGGCTGACATAAGTTAATGGACAGAAAGCACCAAGTTTACAGCAACAGGTACATGGTTGGCTGGCACCTTTTGGCAGCAGTTCTGTTACTTTTGGTCCTTTATGCACTGTCTTTTCACCTTTACTATTGCACACCGAAACCTAACACCACCACTTCCTACACATGTAATTTATCATTTAAAACAAAACGTTACCGGACAGCAGAGGAAAATAGTAAGAGGACATTACAGGAAGGTTTTTAATTCTTTGGAAAGCCTAATTCTCTAGCTACACCTATCAAGACTATATAAAGGACTTTCAGAGTAGGTTGAAAAAAAGAAGCAAAGGACCATCTTGCTATGAAGACTCTCAGCTCATCTAGGGCTCATTGAAACACTTACAGGTTTTAAAATAACTAAATAATAATTTAAAAAAAAAAAAAAGACTCCAGTTCTTTGAAGTATTTTTCTACATAGAAAAACAAAGTGATGAAAACTGAAGGAAATGGTTCTTGCCCCTTCCATAAAGGAGAGCAAACCTGAAAGACCCGATGGTGTTGATCAAATCCTGCTTGCCAAGTCTGCAAACAGAAGCAATGTGCAGGGTAATCACCAACTTAGGTGTCTTTGTGCCTTCTTTAAGACTGTATAAATACTCTCCTTGACTAAAACCCAAACTGTAGGACTAAAGGAACTCTCATACATCGGTCTTAACATCTCAGATATTCAAGTAATAATTAAATATTACAGGACACTTCAATATAAATACATTTATATTGCTTTTAGATATGATCTGGCCATATCTTCAAGGGCATATTTGTGCTTCGCTGCTGAGTGTTATTGGTCAGGGCTGTGCTTGCAATATTAAGTTACATGTTCAGCACCAAAACCCCATCAAGGCTAAATAACTAGAATATTGCAATGCTACACAGACTGAGTTACCACAGTAAGGCAGATCAGAAGAATTTTGTTTCTACCGAGTATTGCTCCTCCACACATTGAAGTCTCTAATAGAGGAGAAAGACTATAAATAAAAGAAAAAACTTGCCATCCCACCCTCTCACCTGTGATTAGTTTGGCAAAAATGCTATACTGAATTACATATTAGAGTCCTACAAAGTAAGTTTCTTTAATTATGCCTTGACAAGTAGCACAGCCAAATCAAGCACTTGATACTTTACATAAATTGCTCTAGTTTCAATTAACCAAATAATTTTCCCAAGTACTAGTTGCTTACGGGTTTTAATCATCAAAATGCACACACACACACACACACACACACACAAAGAAAAAAATAATCAATCGTATTTTGAAAAGAATGCGAGAAAGATTTTTTCTTTACCACTCACAGACACCAAGTCTTAACACATCCCTCTGTCAGAAGTGCAATGAACACTCTGGGAAGAGCAAGAAATAATACTGACATGAAAAAGTTAAATGCTCACTGTCCTTTTTCATGGTAATTCTAGCCAAAAAAGAACAGCAAGTGCTGATATACAGGTAACAACCACTGGCCATCACTCAGACCGTCTCACTCATGAAAAATCCATGTGGTGTTGTGCATAAAAACTTCTTTAAATTGATAATTGTCAGTTTAAGGGAAAGGTGGGGTGAGAAATCTATAAAACACCCTGAACTGATGTCATGATATGTTTCATAAAGAACAGTGTTATATTTTAAAATATTTTATATGAACAGTAAAACTTGCACTGCTGCATAGCAGACAACACGAAGAACATTTAGTAAAAACATTCACTGAAACCCCTGGCATATGTATTTAATGTCACTAATCAAAATATATATTACAGTCCAAGGTTCTGTTAAGGATCTCTGTTTGGGGTTTGTACAGTATACACAATATGTCAGAAAAAATATTACAGTAAGGTATTTTATTTCTCCTTTTTTTATATTAGACTTCTATTGTAACTTACAGTCCCTCTCCTCTACATATCCAAACCTTTATAACACCCTAATGCCCTAGCCAAAAAGTGTTCAGCTATCTAACAAGCCCTGTCTATTATAAATTCCAGTTTTAGAAATTTCAGTAATCTTAATTACATTTTAATAAATAGTTCAGTTTGCCCTTTTTTAATCTTAGCCTTTTGAAGAAGTCCTTTCATTACCAAAACACAGTATGTCACAACCTGTTAGAGGTCAGAGAGGCTTTTGCTTGTTTATTCAAAGGATAATGAGTCCAAAGATAATTGCAATGCATTAAATATAGTTATATAATATTTACACTGTCCTCTCAAGATTTTAAATTTAGGTGAAATATAATTGATGTCAGCTACTACAAACTTTCAGTGTGGCTGGTGTTGTATTAATAAAAGGTGTATTTAAGCTAGAAAGTATACTAAGTGGTTGCCCTGATTCTTCTTGTTTCAGTTTTCTATTAGAAATTAAACAAAGTGAATTATTCACGTGAGTAAGAATTCAGGAAGAGGGGTGGTGAAAAAAGCATGAAGAATTTTCTGCATGTTTTGAGATTCCAAAATACCTGAAAACTGTGGTCCCTTTTGCAGTGCCAGTATCTACAGGGGAGAAAAACGCAATCAAAAAAGAAGAGGAAATTCTGTTAAATTAATTTGATTAGTAAAGGTGTGTTTTAAAATGCCTCAATTCTGTACAGTATTATACACGGAAAGTCTCTTCTTCAGCTTTTGCAGCTGTTGTACATTCTTATATACTCTTCTTCTGCTAACAGTCTGCCCACACATGTGCTCTTTGAGTTACTTGCGATCATCAATAGTTTTAATGAATTCAACTGCTGCTGTAAACTGCATCCACCAGTATGATTCTTCTCCAGATAAACAGTTGGCATAGAAACTACTAATGTACTGAACAGTGGACAGCAAGCAAGGTGGATTTGCCTGAGGGTTAAAGAAGAAAGAGATACTCACAGTTTGTTTGTAAAGCTAAACATAAAACATTACAAGATACAGAACAGAAATACAATTCTATTTGGGCAGCAATCCTCACACATTCATAATACACGATCGTGTAACGTGTCTGTAGGGTAGTGACTGTTTATCCAGACCACCCCCATTTCACACACTCAGAAGGCATCAGACTTGATGAAAGGAGCATTTTTCCAACAAGGAATAACAACTAGCAGGCCAAGAGAAAGAAGGGTAACACCGGCAGAATCTATAAAAGTCATCAAGGATTTCAACACGTGGAAAAGTCTATTGTTTTAGCATCTTGTACGTGACAGACCATTCTCCAAACACTCATGTCAAAAAAGGTCAGCAACACAATGCAAGTCAGTCCTAGTGTGGATCTTGGTCCTGAAAAAGGACAGCGCTAAGCAGCCACAAATGACAGATGCTGGTGGACATACCTCAAAAAAACCCCACTCAACACATGTCTGCACCCCAATTTCCTTCGTTCCAAACGCAAAGTTTGCTTGGATTTGAAAACTGTAACTGTGACCACATTTATGACGTTTCTATTTAAACCTGCTGAATTAGATCTAGTTTTGAGTCTAGCATGCTCCCAGTTGCCCAAATGCATTATTTTTCTTCCTAAAATTTGCTTGTTTATTACAACAATTAGCTGGGGTTTGTGATCTTTGCAAAACAACTCACCTTTATGAGGACAAAGACCAGAACAGGAACAAAATCATCTGCCCCAGGTACTGAATCTTCATTTGCCAGACTAAGCAGGTTCATGATGGTTGAACACATTCGCAGGATACACTGTACTTTATCTCGGGGGGTTTTATAAGCGCTTATTGTGCGGATTTCAGACTGCGCAGATGGCCATGGTGCCTCCCGGAGATATACCTAGGAAAAAAACCAACATGCTGCCAGTTCTTGTTTGTCCAAGCTACTACTGTGCACCACAGAGGAGCTGAAGTACCAGAGACTTGCAGGCAGAAGTAAGGCTCCAGAGAAATGGGAAGCTTTAAGTCAAGATGGTTACATTACACTCACAATGAAGGTGGCTTCCTACTGTGTTATAATAAAAAACTACAAGGTGCCAGCACTCAATGCGCAACTAACATAATTAGCCTGTGCTTTTTCCTGACTCCTCCAGTACACTGTTTCAAATGAAGGTAGAGCTGTACGTCCCAGTCTTCCACATCAGCAGCTTTATGAACACTCACTGTTTTCATACAGTTCAAGTGCCGAATTGAGAACTAGGAAGGCTGCAAACATCCAGCCTCTGACAGACTTAAGCCTACCAACCTGCTTGTAGTTATCCTATTAACCGTGAGAAAAGTGAAAGCACTGGGCAAACTCACAGATCTGCAAGGTGCCATTAATTCCGGCTAGTTCAGAAAGTTAACTTGACAGCTGTAAACCACAGCTATGGCATATGAATCACATTAGAAGCATAAAGGATTCAAATTTTGTCTTTTGAAGCAAATTATCAGAAAGTTACTGCATCTTAGTGCAGTACAGTATTAGTTCTTAAGTCTTACTATCAGGACAGAGGTAGTAAAATCAGAAAAAAATGAATTAGGAAGGATTAGTACCTAATCTAAATTAGATAGTTTAGATTACCAAAGCATGGGTACAGCGTGTTTTTCCTGCAGGATATTGCAGCAGTCACAGATAGAAAAGCAATGCTTCCAATTGTAAAAGAAAACAACCCTTTCCCCATCCAAAACACAATCAAAACCAAGCACCCCGACACACATACGAAGTCAAGGAAAGGACAAGTTGTTACCTCAGGTATCTGAAGTGCTTTGTGGTTTGCTGTCACTACTTTAGATAACCTCTGTATGTGCTCATGAAGGACCCTGAAAACAAACACAAAAAACAAGAGTGAAAAGTAGGCAGCAGCCAGCAGTCCCCTGGGGTTTCCCACTAGTTTCAAGTTTGATACTAAAAGGGAGTTTTGATACTACAAGAGAGATCTTCAGGAACACATATAATCATGATGGTCCTACAGCTAATGGACATGAGATCAATAAGGGATGCAGAGGATTTTGCCATACAATCAAGTACAACCGCACAGCCAGTAAAGCATTCCAACAGTGTATGTTCTCAAACACAAAACCCCAAAACCCCAAATGCATGGAAAATACTGTACCAAAACAGAAAATGGAAGGAGCCCTGAAGCAGATTTTGATCGTTCTCTCAGCATACGCACTTGCAGATCTGAAAGTCTGTATCCCAAGTCATTACATTTACAATTTTATTCTGTACTAGCAGTTTGTTGCAAACACAAACCTTTGCACATGATGCTAAAGCACTTCCTTTTCCTTTTACAAAAGTTCTAAAAGAAAACATGAGTTTGTATGTTATGGCTAACTTAGTAAAGCCCGTCACATGAAGACTGCACAGCTTCCATCTGCACAAACTGCAAAAGAGAACCCAGGTACTCCAAATTACATTAACTTACTGGTCACGCAAAATATCTCCATCCTGATTAGGGTAGAACGCAAGTTTGAAAATACGATTCATCACACTGCGTTCTATAGCTAATTGTGCATCCTGAAGCTGTTCTTCACTAGCATTCTGCCATATGGCATCCTGAGCCATAACCCCATATAAGAACTGAAGAAAATCCTCAACTTGGGCTGTTTTATCATCTGCTGCTGTGAGTTTCTGGAAATCTGATAAAAAGTTAAGAAGAGAGAGGACATTCAGTTAAGTAAAAAACATTATTTCCAATAGGTTTTTCTGGAAAGAAGAGCCCAGAATCTACTTCAGAGCCTTAGTGCTGCCTGTCAAGAAGTCTGTTTTGTCCATGTCCCAGTAAGGGAAATACAAGCAGGAACACTTGGAATAAATAGAAGAATTAAAGGAAAAGCATATAGAACACATTTAGCAAAGCATATGGTCAAAATACTCTACTTGATACTGCGTTAATCACTTCCTCTGCAGTACCAGTTCTTATGCCTTTTTTCCAGCCACCCACAGAGATAAAACCCAGAACAATCACTACAACAGTTGCTGGTAGGAACCAGCACAAAGTTGTCAGATGCTGAAAGGAGGTGGGGGTTGGAGGAAGGTATCAAGAAAACCCATGTGTACCATTTCCTACCCCTACCTTTATTAAGTATGCGTAGTTGCAACATTCATGTTTATCTACAAAATACGGAATGAGTAATGCAGCCAAGTAAATGCAGCATGACCAAATCACTGGCCATTCATCGTTCATATTTATACCACTCTGTATCAGAAGACAACTGCCACTCACATCTGCCAGCAGTCTAAATGCCACAGTTGCCAATTTCTCTTTTAGATCACCCAGAAATAGCTGTCTCCTTTCTGTCCCAGGAAAGGGCTTTAACTCCTTCCTGGGTCACTGAATCTTACTACCAGATCTTTAATCCCAGTATATGTAAGTTCTCATATTAATTCCAGCCTATTCAGGCACATTGAATATGCAGTACTATATGCTCCAGGAGCAAGAACTGACTCCAAATTTCTTATGTACTTCATTAAGTCAGGTATGTGCATAGAGAACACAGAAATAGTTTAAGTGACTCTGTTTTGAGAGAGTTGTCTTCCTGGTGCCGCTTATGCTATGTATTTTTGAATCTTTGATTCGTTTCATTCATACTACTACTATTCCCCATATCTTCTAAGGTGCAACCACAGGTTCTGTACTGAGGGACTGAATGTTGCAACTTTATTTATCATTTATCACTAGATCTAAACTAATTAATAGTATTCATGCTTCTTCCATGGGGTAGATGCTAGATAATATGATATAGCCTAACTTTTTAGGTCAAGTGAGGTCAAGTTACCTTCATTCTCTTAGCCCATGAAAAATGCAGACAGTTACCATGGCTTAGCTGCCACAACATGTTGTGTTAAGTCACAGTAATCTGTCTATTTGAGCCATTAATTCACCAGCTGAAATGAAAATCGTTTTAGGAATCTGCTCCTCAGATCAGAAGTTGTATTTTAAAACATTAACCCAAGCCAGCATCTAAATATGGAGTAAAGGAATATAAACATTCCACAGTCTGCATTAATCTTACCTTGAATAAACTCCCTTATTTTCTTTTCTTTGCTCTCTAGCAATAACCTCACACATACTGTAGTGAAGTATCTGTTGGCCACTTCTTTATCTCGCAGAACTCTTTGCAACAGCCTTTCCAAGTGCGCTTGTGTTGTTTGCAGGCCTTGGCGACATCGAGTTAAATAAGCGATATATGGAGCTCTTTTCCTAAAATAAAGAATGCTCTACATTAGATTCATAATAAAGACAGAGACTAATAGCTTCACAAACTGTTAAGTTGTAGTGCAAGAGGAATCTTCACCCTGTTGTTTTTAAAACAAAGATAACACTTGAATTCAGAAGTTCTGTCTTACACAGATTTCTGACTGAATTCGCTGCCCTTGCAGCACTCCTGAATGCTAGACTAAAGCAAATTGCAAACAGTATCTCGTGTGTTAGAGCTGAACATTAGCCACAAATTGATTTAAACCCGAGTTTATTACTAACTGGATTGACTTAAGGTCCAAGCTTTTTTAAGCCATTCACACATAGGCGAGACAATTTCATCATTTTGTGGGGAAGCAGAGATGTAATAACCCGATTTGGTAAAGAACAATTTAAACCAAAAGGGACCTTCCCAGTCTGCTAGTGAATAAATATATGCATTTGGAAACCCTTTAATAATAGGATAGTGAACAAACTACCTATAGTCCTCTGCAATAGATGCCAGCAGCTTTCGACAGGTCCTGTTATCAAAGCGGCTTACGCATCGCATTGTCTCTTGTAGCTGGGCCATCAAGTTCTTGTCTTGGAGGTTAATAGCTTCAGCTAGCTGAACTTTCAAGAAGCACACAATTTCGTTATCTAATAGAGGACAAAAGAAAATTATTAATGAAAAGAAATGTAGGCATGATGAAAATAAAACTGGTTTTGAATACGAGAAACGTAACAGTTTAAAACAAAAATTCTGTACATTAGGCAATAAATATTAAGGACATTTCAATAAGTCTTTTTGATTTTTGCAGCTATCAAGGGATAAGTTTTCATGTCACACTCTTATTTAGTATCTAAAACCATTCTGAAATGTGAAGAGGACCACATAAGGTAACAAATTCCCCCGTCTGCAAATAAACCTAGAATGAATGGAAGGATGCAAACAAAAGACACATATACTAAGTCAACGTAAAGACTCATTAAATCAGTCAAGTTACTCTTAGTACTGTAGCACAATTCTCAACAGTACCTGTATTTTGGGAGTCTATTCTACAGCTTCAGGCTCTACCTGCACTATATCCGAGATACTTCATTACAAAAAAATCAGACCAGATTTAGTTGGCAGGTTTGTTTGTGGAGTAAGAAAGAAAACATTCTGGGGGGCAAAAGGCAGCCTATGCCTTCTGTATCTATGCTGAACGGAAGCTACCATAAATGGTGCAATGTAAGTGCCATTAGATGGGGGAAAAAGAAGAGACATACACAATACAAAACATCTTTATGTATAAAGAACATTTACCTTCAGGGTCTGTGTGGTCTGGCAGACCATTCCTTGTTGAATGTGTCAACATCGGGAAGGCAACAGAATCTGCTGAACAAAGAGCCAATCTCAATTTCTTCTTTGCATCCCTTAAAGAGGAAAAATGTTTTCTTAAAGTTGCTGCAAGGTCTGCTTCCTCAACAAGCAGGCTTTACTTTTTGTTTTTCTGTGTTTTTAAATACTGCCTAAGAGTTATTTAACATTAATTTTAATGTATCAATGTTGTCAAGACTTTAGAATATCAGTTCTTTTGATATAGCACCTAGACCAGTTTCAAAGGAATTTTCCTAAATACTGTACTGCTCTGTCCTCTCACGTTATAATATTCCCCCTTCATCAGTGGAAATACGACAGTTTGAGATGCTTAAATCTAAAAGTACGTAAAAGTTTACAGTTGGTCCATATTAAGATTTTTGTGGGAACAGTCGCATGGCTTCAGCTTTTAATTCTACTTTGTGGGTAAGATTAAACCTGCAAATGTATTTACCTATAGGAGAAAGCAGAACTTTGAGGCTGTGCTACTTGACTTGCAGAGTCTGGGAGATCATCTGCAGACATGTTTTGCAAAGCCTCATCACGTGGAGAATCATGCATACTCTCACCATCCCCAATAGCCTCTATGGAAAGGAAAAAAACCAACATTACACTTGGAGACGAGTCAGAAGAAGAAACTAGACTAATATTCTCTATTTTCTTCTTGTTATTTTAAGGTCACGGAGGGAACGGAGACAGCAAATAAAACTACTTGTTCTGAAAAGTGAAAAAAGTATATTAAAAATATACAATCTACAAGTCACTAAGAGGAAATAGCATTAGTTTTGGAAGGCAATACACTTCTTCAGTAGCCATTAAAAAAAAAAAACAACCAAAAAACAAAAAACTGTAAGAGATGTGCTATTAACAAACCATCACCTCAACAGAAACACGACAGAGCTGTCTTTGGGAATATTTAATTCCCAGTCTGAGGGACTGTCCCACAGATGATTTGACAAAATGTTCCTGGTTTAGAGCTCACATTGTTCAGCTGTTAGTACTAACATTGGTCTAGGACGTTGAAGTGTTCGTATCTTTAAGGAGGAGAAACTATGTTGGTGATGATTATAAAAACCAGGTTCTCACCTGCACCATCATAGTTTACTATGGCTCCTTCACTAGGACTGGTTCGCTTAATTGCATTCCTGTATTTGTCCAGAATGTCCTCTGCTGCTTGAGCCTGCGCACTGAGCCTTGGGCTGGGATCATCTGAAACGACCATTAAAAACAACGGGAGCTAACCTTGTACTGTGCCAACTGAACGCAAATACAAAAATTTAGACCTACACATCTGGACCCTTTTTAGCCACACCAAAGAGAGCTGCTTGTGTTCCATGTAGCTACAATTCAAATATATTTATAAAGTCTGAAGCAAAAGCAGAAAAAAAAGTACAATGAAAGTGAACAAATAAAGCCAAATCCTTTGCATATTTATACTGTATACACAAATGGTTCTTGTATATTTGAAGACTTCTAGAAATGATTAGGCAATCAGAAAAATAAATACCCAGGTTCAAATCATGTTTAATTTAGCACTTAAGTAATTATTACAGGAATGTGTCTGCAGCTATCCTTACAGCTCAGCTATGATAAGGGTATGACCTTTATAATGAGGGGAAAAAATAAAAATAAAAAATGAAGACTTGAGTCGAGAATCCAGTACTATACATATTGACAGAAGCATGGCAATTTAAAAACAGTCTTCAAGTCCAGAAGTCTTTATCCACTTTCTTATTCAGAAAGTCAGTTGTGAACATTAACTCCACTAGCATATACCGTTCTGTAAATAGATACCTGGTGGGCACTCCAGAGCTCTAGAGGGCACGTTACGAGAAAAAATTACTATGATGATATTATTCACATACCTTGAAGTGTTGCATATCTGTCAGGCACCATGTCATCTTTGTCTTTTTCTTGTTTTTCTTTCTTTCTAAATGGAATAGGAGCTGAAAATGCAAGGTACCTTATCAAAGACTATTCTGAGATAAGGGCCAGACTGAAGAAACTTTAAGAAAGTGGCTAATGCGTAAGTTTGTCATCAAATAAACTTTAATAAAAGCATAAGCCTATCTATGGGGTAGAACAGAACCGTGCTGTCATCATAAGCAGTAAGCTCTACCTTTAACAGACATGCTCCCATGAGCCAGGCAGAACAGTTTTGCCTTTCAGGTACAGTATGCTCTAGGCAAATACTAGCCAAGGGAGTCATGTAGCTTCCCATTTTTATTTACATATTTATTTATACTTTAGTTTAGCCAATAGTCCTAACTCAAATATTGGTCACAATGACAGGAATCTTTTCTGGCAGCTCGTTCCCACTAGTAAGTTCAGGGAGAAGATGCAAAGTCAGCACATTGTGAAATGGAAAAGCAAGCAAAGTGGTATTAAAATAGTATAACATTATCTAAAGTCACACAGAGTCTACAAGGATTATGTTGGTTCTTTTCTAACTGAAAGTCTGCTTTAAAAAAAGGCAAGAATATCTAATATTGCACACACTGTTCCATCCCCAGTTGTTATTATTCACAGCATGAAAGCCAAATATTATCTTGCACAAGATTTACTTTGTAAATAGCCAAAGTCTAATTTCCACTCATGCCATGTTACAAGAAAGATTCTAAGTTATCAATATTCTTCAACTAGCACGCTACCATCCATAGAGAATTAAGACTACTTCTCAGTGAACCTGCAATGAATTTAATACCATACAACTATGAAATGACTGGCCTCACATAAGGATTCCAAGGTTACTGAATGATTAAGATAACACAATGCCTAACCAAATTCCTTTCAGCTTACACACCTCTTTATAGGTACTGCATACTTTGTATTTCAAGAATTCTCTCTTTACTGCAACACTTGCAATTTTATAAATAAGAACCCTTTATTTCTCAATAGTAAACAGGACAGCTATTACTCTGTAACAGATCTATGTCAATCTGGTCAGCTTTTCAAAGTAAAACTAAAAACTTTTATGGAAAGTGACTAAAGACATAACAAAGGCAATGGGCACTCTTACTAAAGTACCAAAACTGGACGGACACGATCCTACCTTTGGGCATGGCAGACACAAAACGTTTCCTCCACCAGGGCTTGTTTCTGTCAGACTTCTCATCATCACTGTCTTTTCGTTCTTCAGTCTGTAGAAGGGCAGAGACTACATTTGAGCATTTACCATATCAAGTGTAAAGACAAAATTTCTCCCTTACATCGTTTTGCTACATTGACTGTAAGAACAGAACTACAGCAGAGCACAGAAAGCCACAGCAGATTAAGTTAGAAATATTCCTCCTGAAGAGGGCAGCCTATAAACGCAAAACCAAAGACACGAAGAAACTTAAGATTTCACTTATTTCTTTTTTGAAGAAAATTACTTCTTGGGATGCTGCAGTATTTTAAATTTAAGCACATTGTAGACTCTATTTCTGAAGTCCCACCAAATCAAGTAAAGCTCATGCAGCAAATTTAAGAGGAGCCAGATTCACTTAAGCCACTGATATATCTGTAGCTTTAGCTTGTAAAACATCACCGGCCAATGTGTAAAAGGTAACAAAAGTGCATTTTAATTCCTTGGCTAAACACATTTAACACCAGCTTTCTGGCGTTAAGATGCATAATTGAAGTGGGCATGCTAGAAAAAAAATAAAACAATAAATAGAAGCCTTACCTCTCCCCTAGAGGAGTCTTTACTAGGGGATGAAGATGATGACTGAGATGCAGCCACCAGAACAGCTGCTCCAGCGTTGGTGGTTGGCATAGGAAGCTCCCTCTCCTCATTACCAGGACGTCTGTTCCACCCAGGATCACTCATAGGTCTCCGAACTGATGATACTATATCTGAACTCCTACTGCGGACGAGCCTCTCTGGATAAGAATGCCTCTGCTTGAACGCTTCTAAATCAGTTGGGAATGAAGTGTGAGACCCAAAGTTTGGTAATCGGGCCTCATTACCTCCCATAGCTCCTTCCAAGATCGGTGGATCCGGTGGTGGATGAGAGGGTCTTGCATAGTGTACTTTAGGTCTTACTACAGCTGATACACCTGCAGTCATAAGCATAAAAGCAGACACGCACATTTTTTTAAAGATTCTTCCAAATTAGCTGGTACTAACATTGAAGCATTGAAAAATGCCTATTTTTTTTTTTTTAAATAAAAAAAGCTTGTTCTTTACAACTCACCCTCATTTGATGACAGAGGATCAAACAATGCAAGCAAAGAATCTGTCTGAGAAGGAGGAGATGTCAACTGACTGGCTCCTGAAATACAGGGAGGGGTAGGGGGAATTTAGCACTACAACATAAGGGACACTGGAAAAACAGCCCTCAGCAAAAGTTTACAAAACTTACATTGCAAAACATTTTTAAAGATATTCTTATATGCATAGATCTCTGTAGCATGCTGAAATGATCAAAGAATTACATCACGAAGTGGGGCAATCTTGAGGAGCAGACCAACTCCAAAATGCAAGAGGACAGTCAATGTAATCAAACCAAATTAGGAAAAGGTGATCTTAGATCTAGTACTCAAGCTGTAGTATTATAAAGTACTGGAGTCTCTTTGTCAAACAAAAACAGTGCTAGCAAACATGGAAAATGTTAAGCTTAGCCACCAGAACTTTGAAATTGTAGAATCCTTAAATTTTACAATTTCTCTCAAAGGTCATTCGTGAGATTTCAGGTATCAGATATTCTAATTCTCATTTACAGGTAAGTAACTTACCATGGGCCGTTTCATCCATGTCAGGACTTGTCACGGAATCTTTTCCCCCAAAGTCAGAGCTACATTCAGACCTGAGATCCTCAATCTTATTCGGAATATCTTCAGATGTTGCACTAATACCTTACACATAACAAAAGAAGCATCTGTAATAGTCTTTCAGAGAAAAAGGAAGCAAAATCCTGAAGCAGTTAAAATGTTTGGTGAACACTGTAATAATCAAGTCCTAACTCACAGCAGCACCTAGAGACATTATGAATTTCTGTACTCCTAAAGTAACATTTTATTTCTGCTCTACATCTTCAACTGTTTTAACACAGCCATGAATACACTTTGACAAATGGGCGTTAGAAAGACACTTCACTTTTAAAATACTTCACAGAAAACAAAGAACAGAAGTAGATAATATGCTGATTTACTGAAGTAAAAGAAGTTGTGATAATAAAACTAAATGCAAGAAAGTCAGGAGTTTCTTCCAAATCAATACTCCACTGCTAACCATTGCTATTGCAGCACAGAGTATTCAACGCTCTGCCTTTTTTATTTCTTCTGTAAGATGAACAAAGAATTACTGCTTTGAAATTTCCCGAATGAGTGCAAAAAGTTATCTTATGAGTGAAATGATGTATAACTAAAGCAAGTGCAGCAAAGCAGATGCTGATCATGTTCTAATAGAGCAGCGTCTTTTCAGAGACAATTAAACACACCTGATACAACACTGAGGCCTGGTGTACTGGGTCGAGAGCTGACCTCCCTTACATCTGTGTCATCAGATGTGCTACCCAGCCCAGAACAGCTTTCCAGTTCTTGTAGTCTTTCCTCCTGTTTTAAGTCTGGGGCCTCTACAAAAGGGAGACAATGGAGAGTACAGAGAAAAAGTATCATTACTCAATGCCATGCTCCCTTAATATTCACATACATAAGGAAGGGGGATATGTGTTGCTTTAGTATATTAAGTTCTAAGCTAACTCAACCACTTCAGCAAGAGTTTTCTGCCCATACAGAAGGCAGGACTCCGCACAGATAGCAATGCTCTATCTGCATGGGCATTCTAAGAAGTCTTTACTGTTTTAAGTACTGTATTTCTTAGACACAACAGTATAAAGTAAAATCTTCACTAACCAAAGTATACTGTGATCCTAGATAGCCCTACTTAACATCACAGGGAAGGAAAGCAAACAGAAGTTTGCTTTGCCATCCCTCCTCTCCCTTTTTGGCCCTTAAGAATTTCTTAAGTAACAGTAAGTCTCACAATGCTTTCCGTCTTCTCTCTGCCTAGGAACAGTTTGTCCTTTTTAATACTGAAGCTTTCACAAACACTAACAACCCTAGGACAGTAATTTCTCAAAGAAAGAGAAGAAGAGGCTGTTGTTTTGCTGGAAGAGTCTTGATTCATGCTCAAGAAATAAGCAAAACCGGCATGATTCTGACCTGAATCACTTGGTAATACTTCCACACTCCATGCCTCACTTGTGGTTTCTGATATGGTTGAACCTGTGCAGGGATCAAGCAACACGGATCCTGAACCTGGTAAACACAGCAAGCTGCCTAGCATGTTCTCTGCAGCTGCACCTGCAAAAGTAAAGCCGAAGCGTGTATCTAGATATAGGCTTCCTGAAGACAGCTCTAATAAAAGAGAGAAAAGTAAGAACACATTTTAAGTGTCCTTAAAGTAATCATGAAAGACAACATTGAAAAGCTAGAAATGAGTAGCTAAATACAATCCAGGTCATGTACACAAAATCCTCCTACAGAAAAGCTCCAGTTTAATCAATGAAAACACACCTACTTAGAAAGGGAGGAGGAGGGCTCTGCAGCCTTACTATTTTAGCATGAAGCATTTTAACATACCAGATGTACCACCGAGTTACCTGCTATTTCTTGCAAGCGATCTTCATCGATATTTGGATCAAAGTCACTTCCCAAGACATCTGTACTCCAAGTTTCGCTCACAGTTTCTGATATATCTCTGTCATCAGTCAACCCCATCATATCACGGATTTCAAACTTACGGAGCTTGTCATCAAGATTATCCTGAGTTGTGGCTATGTAAAAATTAAAAAGTTGTCAGTTTTTTGAAAGGCTTCTCCAATTACTTCTGATTAAAAATCTGTAAGAGTACATTATAGGAAAAAAAAAAAAAACAACCAAAACAACCCTCTCATTCTGTCAGGTAAGACAGTGTTTTAAAGTAAGACCTGCAAAGCACTATTACACTATTCAAGAGATGCTGCCTGAAAAGAGTTTTTAAGCACATTTGAGACATAAGAAGAAAAATCTTAAACTACACATGGTGACCTACCAGCTAAATTGACAGACAAAATGAGTAAAATTTAGCACACTATCAAGAAACTGATACAATTCCTGTAAGAAGAACTTATCACAGAAGAGCTGAGGCCTCCAGAGATCATTCAAGTCCAACCCCCCTGCTCAAAACAGGGTCAATTATAGCAGGTTGCTCATGGTCATGTCCAGCCACTCATGGTTTGAGTATCTCCAGGCTAGAGACACCACAATCTCTTTGTGCAACCTGTTCCAGTGTTTGACAAATATATATTAAACAGGAAGCTATCCAGATGCTTTAGGACTACTCCAATCCAGATCACCCTCTTCCCTGAAGGGAAAAACTTGGTATCAAGCAAAACTTTACAAGTGGTTTCCTATAAAGGACTTAAGCCTCAAAATCCCATGCAATTTCCTTTTCCTAACAGACTACAAGAAATATTTCTTGAGGAAAAAAACCAAACCAAACCCATAAATAAATGCAAGAGTGGTTGCACAAGGAAAACTTTTACTTATTTTTTCCTAAACTAGTCAGTTTTTCAACCTTTTTCCACAGAACTAGGGCTTTACCATCTACAGGTCCTCAGGCACTTGTATTAGAGAATTTGCACCTGCCTTGTTCGTGCTCTAACAGCTGCAGAGCTTCAACGCCATTGCTTCCAGAACGGCCTGCGCCAAGCTCTGACACAGACTCCCCTTCTAAATCCAAAGATGACACAGAGTTGGAGCGATTTGAAGGACCTGTGAAAACAGATTTTACTGTAAATCTAATTTGAGTAACAGCTCCTAAATATACTGCATTAACAATCAAGGACAGAATTAACCAGAAAGATGAAATAAAGTAGCAGTTCCAATATAAAATACTGAATTGGTGAATTAAATGTGCATTTGCTCTACTCTTGATCCCTGTTCTATAGATACTTAACCTCCACTGTGATTTGTACTTCCCATGTTTACAGTACTATACTAACAATCATCTACAAATACATTACCAGAAATGGCTGGAATCTCACTATTACGATACTTAACTATAACTAAAAAGTCAGTAAAGTCTTTGCCATTAATTTGTTTACTTGTCCATGAATTTTTTTTTCTTATTTTGAGGAGACAGAATGCAAAAACTAAGTTACGGAAGTTATATAAAATAATACACGCCAAGTATCTGTACAAAACTCTTCAATATCACAAATCAGCCTGTGCTTTGTTGTGTCTGAGGTTCATACAAAGGAGTGCCCTGGTTTCAGCTGGGATAGAGTTAATTGCCTTCCTAGTAGCTGGTATAGTGCTGTGTTTTGGGTTTAGTATGAGAAGAATGTTTAGACCAAGTCAAGGACTTCTCAGCTTCTCCTGCCCAGCCAGCCAGAAGGCTGGAGGGGCACAAGAAGTTGGGAGGGGACACAGCCGGGACAGCGGACCAAAACTGGCCAAAGGGGTATTCCATACCATGGGACATCATGCCCAGTATATAAACTGGGGGGAGCTGGCTGGGGGAAGAGCGCTGCTCAGGCATCAGTTGGCAAGTGGTGAGCAATTGCACTGTGCATCACTTGTTTTGTGTATTTCAATTCTTTTATTATTATTGTCACTTTATTGTTATTAGTGTCATTGTTAGTTTCTTCCTTTCTGTTCTATTAAACTGTTCTTATCTCAACCCATGAGCTTTACTTTATTTTCTCTGTTTTCTGTTTCTAAATACACTTAGTTTTTTTCTTTCTAATTCTCAGACTCAGTTACGCCTTTAGAGGTCAATATTTAGCTCCAGACTTCTTTCTTTGAATGGCTAAGAGAAAAGACAGGCTCTCAGAGTAAAACAGCACAGTCTCCAAAATGGCAAAGATGACACACTGTATTTAACAGAAGTTCCTTTTACAGTTAAGGGAAAAAAAAAAAAGGGACAAAATTTCTTCAAGACTTAAGCAGCCCTTCACCTTCAGATATTCCTTCCAGATTATCACTGCAGAGGGAAAAGCGCAAGGTTTTATCAGGTTTACCATGGAGTTTGTTTTCATCAACGGGGACATCTCCTTGTCCGCCATCTGCAAGCTGCATATTTAAGACCTAGAGGGTGGGGGAAAGAAACCAGACTTCCTTAAAACAATCTATTTTTCAGATAATTAAAGAGTTAACAAAACATTGCACACATTTTTTGCATTGTTTTCCCTAGATGTTAATGGCACAATCAAATTTCTAACATTCCGTCTGAAAAAAGATGGACATCTCCAAAGTCAGACCCTGGAGAGAACGTAAAGTAACCAAGATGTGAACATAAGGCAAGTTCTAATAACAATGGAGACACCAGCTCCCTCATCACCCCAGCAAACATATAATATGAAAACTGATCGTTACGAGGCTGCAAAAGGAGGTAGTCTGAACTATCTGCCAAGGCAGCAAAGATGAAAGCAGAAGCTGCGCTACGGCTGGTGAAAGAAAAGGCTGTAAAACCAGCCTTACCCTAAGCAACATAGTCTGAAGGCATTCATGGCAACACGACCACAGCTCCGCCCTCACAAGAAGCTGGGCCTGCGCGTTTCAAGTGCGAGCTGCCACAAACGTCAGGATCAGTGTTCCAGTTCTGTCATTCACCTGTGCCTCTTCATCCAAAGGACAGAGCATGCAGAGAGATAATCAAATCAGTTTCTTCAGGCTCAGAAGCAATAGCCCAAGTTTGCTCTTAAGCATGCTAGATGACAAAGTCTCTTCAAGAATCTGCCAGGTTCATTTTTCCTGTGTTAATATACTGCTTTTCACACCTTGCAGATATACTAAGTGAGGGGGGAAAAAAAAAAACAACTAACAAAGGGAAATTTGAAAGCTACAACCCCTAAGTTCAGTAAAATAAAGTAAGGATTTTAATTCCCATTCTAGATTTATTACCTGAACTTAATGTCACAACTTCATTGTTCTACTATTAGAGAACACAGAGGCTACATGTTTCAAAATATCCGAGATGTGATAGTTTTTGCATACCTCATTTTCTGACATCATTCCTGGCGTAATCTGTGGACCTGTTCCCAAAGAAATCACCAGCACTTCTTCCGGCTGAACTTCTGGGATCGTCTCCTGGGAGGATCCTTCATGATCTCCATGCTGATCCATCAGAATATTTGATCTACTTCTGCTACGAGTTGCTAAGAAAATATTTGAAATATCAATGTTAGAAAGCTTCTCCTTGTTTAAAGGGGGAAAAAAGACAATACAATGGAAATTCAGAACGGCAATGTTTTGAATTAATAATACACATATTAAATAAACTTACAAAATGAAAAGTCATATTAGACTTTGAGAGATGGAACTAGTGTTTAAATTTGACTACTGAACTGTGAAAAAGCAGACTTTCAACATAAAAGTTAGGAGAAACAAGGTATACTATGTCCTGCTTGTCTACACAAATTCAGTGTACTCCCATCACAGAAAGACCCTTAATAAATTAATTGAGAAAATGAGGGTGTTTGTTACCAACAAAAACAGGTCTAGGTTCCTGTGGTTTATAACTCTGTTTAATTGATTTATTTAGAAGCTGCTTCTCCTAAAAAGCAGAGAAATCTTATTCTAACAGGCATCTCAAACTCAGACACACAATTCAACATCAGGTGGTTTACTTTGATTATTTTGTGATTCTTTATTAAAGTAGCTTCATATTCCCGTGTTTGGCACTGTGGAAGGAAAAACACTCACATGGAATTGAGATTTCTAAGTATGGCAGCATGACACCAGTCATTTGTTTATTTGATTCAGGGAAAACAAGGCAATGTGCAGAAGTCACAGGCAAATTCTAATTCTCACACAAAAGCATACAAGGTGTTTTTAAAAACTACACATATATATGAAATGAGTTTCATATAGAAATCAATGAAGAAATCTGAAAAAGCAACTGATTGCCAAAGTAAACCAAAAGCATGCTTAAGTCAAGTGTTATAAGTAAAAGTTTCACAGTGAAGAATGGAAAGAGGGCATTACCCACCAAAAGGGGTTACTAGAGTTATATGAGCTGAAAGATTGGTAGCAGAAGTATCCCAGGCAGTAATGGCTGCCAATTGCTGTCCTGGATTTCGAAAGCATTAAAATGAAACAAAACAAACAAAAAACAACTTTGAGCAAAAACTATTTTATACCATAAAATAAATGCTGTTGTGCCAGTACTTTATAGGAGTAAGGCCAGAACCATTCAGAAGCAGAGGTAAAACAACATGGGATAGGTTTGTTTTGGGGTTGGTTTTGTGGGTTTTCCTGCCACTTCTCAGGCTGAGCATATTTTCATCCTCTTACACACTAACAACAGACCTCTCAAAAATATCCCATGTGGTCATATTCATATAAATATACACTGAAGAAGAATGCCACACTTCCTATTTTAAGAGGAAATATTATCGAAATGGAAAAGTTCAAGACCCAGAAATCCTATTAAAAAAGAGGACAAAAACCCAACAAACAAACTTGCATTACAATATATTAACAACTGGAATTAGACCAGGCAAGTGATGGAGAAAGAAGAAAGCTTCTCTTCGCAGCACACACTCTAAAAGTTCTGCTTTTGCTTTTTCATCCTCCTCCACATTTGCTCTCTTCTGAGACAGAAAAATTTTAAACCTATTCTGTCCCACTAATTAAATGTCATCACTTCCATCTTCCCTTCTAGATCTGCTTCCCATCTTTAAACTTCCCCTTTATTCTTGCACTAGCGCAACTACCAACCACTCCAGCGTTTTTCTCAAGTCCAATCCAGAGTGATGAAGCTCCCCATACTTGGCATCAGAAAGTAAGGAAGTTATGGTGGTTTTATTTTCTGTCTCAACCTGGCTTTCTATGCAACAAAAAATTCTTCACCATCTACACAGAAAAAGTAGGAACTGAAGGTATAGTTAAAGAGTAGCCCCAAGAGATGACTGAAAAAATGGCACAGAAAATGTACCAAGGTATCAGAAATCATGCAAAAAGTCCGCTTGCTCTCCTTACCTATTGGTAATCGATTTTTTTTGTTAGCTGGAGTAGTTGCAGGAGAAAGTTGTGGGGTATTATACGGAGTCATTTCAAGGCTGCTGCTTTTCCCTGGTTTGTTCTGCGGTAAGTTTGCCAGCAAGTTTTCCAAAGCCATCCGATCTTCTTTAAGCTGATCGCTTGACATTACATTCCGCATAAAGCCAACCTAAAAATTTACAGTTAGTGTTGGTAAGAATTGCTGTGTAAGTTATCACCTTTGTTTATCCTATCTGTAAACATATGGGGACAAGTTTATACTACTCTTTTTAAGAACTTAAGATATTACCAGAGTAGTTAGCTGGCTGTATGTCATGTAAACCACTGTTCTACTCAAGCCCTCCAGAAGGTTAACAGAAGACATTGGAGGAGTTTCAACAGCACGCCCATCGATAACTACATCCAGGAAAGCAGCAACACAGCTCTGCAAAGAGAAGACATAGTTTTTAAGTGAGACACCATTTACTTCAGTTTGGAAAGAACATAAGTTACGACAAGAGTTAAGTAGTTTACATAATGGTGTAAGTTTTGCTTCCTACTTTGAAAATCTTAGCATAAAAGACCACATATCATTAAAATCACTGAAGAGCAAGCAAGGAAAGCATGCAGTTAGTTTTAGCATTTCCTTCATTCCTTTCCTGCATTCAAAAGTGTTAAAGTGTCGTCTTACAATTTTTTAAAAAATTGATCTGTTTTATGGCAATTAAACTGCCCCTTCCTGAAGAAATCTGCTGAGCACAGACTAAAAGTGAAACAAGGAAGCAACACACAATATCACTTTCTAATTTGATTGAATGTTACTTGTATAATAAACGTGTAACTTTGTATGATGACTGTGTAACAATTGCGATTAGCAAAAACCTGGAAGTCACACAAGAAAAATCAACAGGTTTTTAAACATATGACAATACATAAAGGTCATTAGTTTCACTGTTCCTCTGATGAAGCTCATTTCAGTATTGCCATGGATGATTCACACTAACAAAGGAAAAGCTGAACAAATAAAAGCAAAACTACCTAAAAAAGCAACAGCAGTTACTTGCACTAACAAATCACTTGGTGTTAAACCAGGTTTCATACAAAAGTTGTCTTCAGATCAAAGTGTTTTCTTTAGGCTCAGTAGAAAAACCACAGACAATAATTCAGCAATTCAGTTTAAAAGGTAACTTGCTTTTATTTCTTTTTTGTAGTTTCTTTTAAGAAGTATTATGTCAGAGCAGAATCAAGAATCCCTGACCCTTAATTCTAGTACTCAAGACTTTGTTCCCAGCTTTGTGCAGGATTTAATCTGCTTTTCAGTACATGTAACTTGAAAGTTAAACGCTTAGTAAGTCCTTTGCAATGTCTGAAAAAAGCGCCTGCAGAAGGATGAAGTATACACGAGTCAGCTTTTTTTAGTCTGCGTTCTTACTTTGTCAAACTTCGCAAGGTTGCTCTTCATACGTGGATCTCCCTCTTCAGAACCTGTCATTGCCAATTGCTGCAGAAGTCTCCCAACCTGAAATGGAAAAGAAGTACAAAGAATAAGCATTTCAAATCATCATCATGATGGACCCGATTATAAAAAAAAAAAATAGTTTAAAAACCTCCTCCATTCTAAATTTTTTTTCAGTGAGAAATGCTCCTGAAAGAGCAGACAGTCTTGAACTCGCTTTCAGGGCGGAAGTGCAAGAAGCTTTAGGAAAAAAAGCAGTCATTGCATTTAACAAGAAAATCTGCACACATAGTATGCTACGAGCACCCATACTTCCCCCCTTCCCAGGAACAAAGCGTGTTTTGTTTTTACAACATGTCAGAATTGGGAGTTGAATCTAGGTCATCTTAAACCTAGAGACTTTAAAAGGCTGTATGTGTTTTACTAAGAATATGTTAGAGGATAAACAATAGCAAGAAGGCTAACCCTTGTTTCAGAGCACATATTCCTTATTAATCTCCAACTGCAAAACAACCTCAATTTTAAGGAGTTGCCAACTGCAAGCTCTGCCACAACATGCAAGCAGTGACACAGGAGAGGAGTGCTAACGTATTTTAGAAAAACACTGGCAAGGCCCTGTCAGTAACAGTCTAGTGAGTAAAACTCAGCAGAAGGATTATACTGTAAGACTCAGTCACCGTCCAGTTTATAGACAACATTAAAAAGTAGGTTTTGTTACCTGTGTGGGGAATATCCTCAGTCAGACAAGCGTTGCTTAATACCTTCAGCCTACACCTCTACACACCATCATTAAATTGCCCAAGTATTTGCGCAAAGACAAAAATTTGTCATGAGGGCTGGGGAATACTCTAAGGTCTAATGAAACAGTGGATAGCTACCCACCAGAAACACTGGCCGTTACTGCCAGCCAAGAAGGGTTTTTTTCAGCAAAATATTTCATTATTTTGTGCAATACCTGGCATAATATTTAACATTAGCAAGGACAGCAAAACATTCGTTTACACACATTCTAGAATTCATCTCACAGTCACTTCTACACTTTAGCTTCCATCCCTTACAAAAGCCTTTATAAAGTACCTTTGCAACTCTTCTAAGAGATAAAGGAATACACGCTATCAATTTAAGTCAATATTTTAAGCAAACAGATAAACTTTAGAGCATGCCTTTTCAGCAACAATTAACACAAATCTTTTGTTAGCATTCACCTTACAGATAGGAGGGACAGTACCTTTACCTCTACTGTAGTAAAGTCAGTTCTAGTGGGGAAAAAAAGGCCAAGCACGTTTTGCATACTTTTTTTTAAGACTCCTTTCAAGTGAATCATACCTGCATCAGATTAAATCTTGCCACTTCATTTATAGGAGCATCAGAAATTATCCCATACTGTTCTGGGTTAACAATTGCAGGACAGATGAAACACGCTAGAAGAAGGTCTGTGCACATTGCTCTGACCTCCCCAACCTCCAGCCTGTCTACACACGAGAGCGTTTTGTACATTTGTGACACAATCCATCTCAAGCTGTGAGGAAAACAGTAAGTGTTTTGTTTGAGATAGCCAATGAATTTGTTCACCAAGGTCACCAGTTTGGCCTCATTGGAGTCAACCATCTCTTGGACTCTTTGCTTGAACTTTTCTGTGCCTTTCTCTCCAAATAACTTTTCCTGTTGTACTGGGGAGAATCTCTCAATTAACTTGTTTGGATCAGTTTCCAGGTGGTCTTCATCTTCAACCAGAAGCTGCATGATTGGCTCATGTAAAGTTGCAGTAAGAAAGAGTTTTGCAGAAAAGAGCCCTTCAGAGAAAAGTTTGAATAAGATGCTGAATGCACAGGTGCCTCGTCTCAACAGCCGCCTAGGGTTGTCGCTTTCCTTGAGTTCAAATTCAATCAAGTAACGGAGGACCTGGAGGAGGTAGCTCTCATCCTCCTGCATGATGCAGTTGCCATAAATGGAGGTAAAGACTGTGTGAATGACACTCTGAGTGTTGTCCTGGTTGAGCTTCTCTCCAGCAACCAGACAGGATGCAATAAGCCTAGGGTTCTCTCTCAATCTGTTTAGGAATTCTCCGTAAGCAGCCTCCTGAAATCCCAATTGCTTATATCCGTCCACAAACTGTGTGTCCTCCAAGATTTTCGCATGCTGGCAACATTCAGCAGGAGACGCTTCAGCACTTTAAAGAAAAACATTGAGTGAGTTTACGTAACTCTTAAGCAAACAAACTTTGTAAAACATGCCACATGGTCAATCCATTAACAAGACCACCACCAAGGCAAAAAGTCTTTCCACATAGTTAATACAAATGATTTGCAAATTCACGAATAAGGAGAGTTTGTTCCCATAAACTATGAACAGAAGCAAAATACACACATATATTTAAAAGAGTAGCTTAAACAGCCAACAAGTAAGTTTCAGGTGAGTCAGATTCCCTAGTTGAGATTTGCTTTAAAACCTTACTGTTTTTATGATTAGTGCAGCAAAGGACTCCAGATACTAAGTGTGAAAAATCCAATGGATTTTCTGCAATTCACAGAAGTTTAGGAACTTGTTCTCCCCAGGACCACCCCCATTCCCCAAGTCACCTTGTTATGATCAGTCTGTCCAAGTTAATCCTTTGCTGCTTGGAAATCCATGCTGTGCGGTACAGCTTTTCAGCTGTCTTCAATACATCTGCATTGAGCCTTTGAATGAGTTGCTTTTCTGAGTTTACGTACAGCCGTTCCTGCTTGAGGTGATGAGCCAGTGTGTGTATATCCAGCTTCACCATCTTGGGCAAACAGGTTACACAGTACTCACTGAAAGAAAGAAAGAAAATTAAACAGGTGAATTCCAACAGTTAGGGAACAAGTTCTGTCAGCCCGAATGAAGTGATAAGCAGGTCAAACTTACACTTAGCAGTAAATACTGCTGTGCCCCTTCCATGGTAGCATATTAGTATGTTTTCGCAAACTCACAGCCCACCACTTAATGACCCAGTCACTCCTTAATACAAGGTTTCCTAATTGCCAATTTCATTAACCCCTTGTTATGTCAGCATATCAGGGACACTGCATTGCAGCAAATGGTATTTTCAGCTCACACTCATGAACTAAAATAGTAACACAGTACAGGGCTACAAAACTCCTGCACCACACAAGGTAAGAAACTGGCCATTACCTGGAGAGATGTGGCCCTTGCTACAGTTTAGGTGACACAGGCTCAGGGAGATGAAGAGGGGTCCCGTTCTGAGTCACCGTCTGGTGAACAGGCAAAAAGATTTCTGCACTTACTACTTAGTGCTGCATTATGTGGGCATGCTTTAGGACAATCCAAGTACTTGGGTGTGGTTATCTCTGGGCTGTTAAAACAAATGCCCTCTCTCACCTATGCCTAAGAAACACCAAGCTCCCAGTACTGGTCTTTTCTGCTAAAAAAACTTAAATAATAATAATGTTATTAATTAGAAAAAAAAAAAAATCAAGGAGTATCGATACCCAGATAAGGCAGAAGTTGGAAATTAAGTCTGGAGACTTTGCTCAACAGTAGAACTCATTCAGAAAAAATTCCTCAAATATTTCAATTCAGAAGACTATTTCTTTGGGCCACGATCCAAAAATGTTGTTTTAAAGAGAGAAAAACTGAAACAACCATAGGCTTTCATAGCACATCAGGGACAAAAATCTGCACAAATTACTGTTATGTTGCAACGTAACATCGGCTCTAACTTCATAATTAGAAAACTTCTTAGTTACCAGTTAGCAGTTAGATAAACAAAGAGTACCACATCATTCAAAACAAGTTCAAGGAGCTAATCCATCTAAAAATTAACTCTGTGTAAGAAAAAAAACCACCATCACCTGCATTAATGCTGACAAGGGAAGGGGTAGAATCATGCAGATCAGATTATGTTTCCATGGAATTAATGATTAACTGCTTTATGCCTTCTTCCCCACCAGAACTAACAGCCACACAAGCTAATTCAGGAAGAAAAAGGGTTTGATCCAGATATAACGTGTAACAGCTGTCAGATATATTGGTAATGGATATATGTCAGAGCTGTCAAGGGATCTGGCGATGAACTCTTCAAAGCCATACCACAGTTAAATGAAAAATTTACGTCCTGCAACCTGTAGTGACTCTCGAGAAGCCTTGCTCCACAAAACCATTTAGTCCATGCTTGAGAAACTACAAATAACGTAGTTATAATGTAGAGCCTAACGCACTCCCCTTTTGGTGTTTTAGAGATCTGTGGTTCACTGCTCAGCATAGCAGATGATCCTCTCTGAAAAATACAGATTAGCTCGCTAATTAGGCACAGGTTTTACATTTGTTGGGATTTTTCCAGTGTGTGGAGAAAGCCTGATAACCAGGTGCACTGACAGCCATCACTGCTCCTCGTGTGTGTAATTAAGTTTTCATCTGTAGTTTTAATCTCACAACCAAAACCCTAGCAGAGACGAAAAGAGATGCTGTCACAAGTCTTCATGCATAAAAAACCTGCAACCTTATTACACCTGATGGTTTAAAGGCCATTCCTAGCAAATACAGACAATTGTGTATCTAATGTTCTCAAAAAAAAAAAAAAAACAAAAACCAAACAACAAATTGAAAACCAATCTCAAAAAAAACCAACCCCAAAATCTAAACAAAAAAACCAAGCAACCCTCATCAGTGGTTGCAGCTGATGCATCCAAAGATGAGATTAACCACGGAACTTCAAGGACGCACTAATTTAGATGTTTTTAACTAGGATGGTCTCAGAGAAATGATTACAAAAAAGAAACACTGACATTACTGCCAAAGTTCTTTGAGAAGCAAGTAACGACTTCTTGCAACAAATTTATTTTTAGACCCAGAACTTAAGGGCTCACAAAAAAAATAGCACCAAACTTGATACTGCCTGCAAACACAATAGCAACTAGTTATCAGGCTAGGAGCTGTGGGTATCAGCCAGGAAAAAGAAATTGCATCCATGAAAACATACGTACACGAGATCTGCAGAACTACCTTCTGTCTTTTCAAATGCTTTCCACTGTAAGGCCGTACTTAAGAGTTGCTCATAGTTTATCAAACCTTAACAGTTTTAGCTGACTTTTTTTTTTTTAAGGTGTCCACCCACAGGCTCCACTTTTCTGGACAGAAAGTTTGTCCAGGTGGTTCTCCAGTTTGTAAGCAAGTTTTGAGAAGGAGCAGAGGACCCACATGGGGTACCCCCTACGAACGGCCTGTTGACTTTGCCTGCATTCCTACGCCTTTGCCTTGCCAAATTTCAAAACAACTTTCTATTTTTGCATTGCTTGTTACAAACACATTTAACAGTACACAAGCCAATTAAATAGTTTCTAAGGCGTCTCATATACTTACAGGTAAAGTGATTTCTCTCACTGTTTGACTCAGTGTCTTTTTTTTTTTTTTTTTTTAATTAGAGAAGATGTCTTCAGCACCAGGGATAGGCTAAGCACTCCGACAGCTTTCAGCCCCTGAGGAAAGACCATTCTTTTCTCCCCTGGCCCACAGGTGGGAGCAAACTCCAAAAGCCCAGTCAGCAAAAGAGACAAAGGTGGCCTGGAAACAGTGTACTTTTTCTGGTAAGTTATGATTACCAAAATAGCAGTTAAATTGCTGGTAACCTTTTCTGGAGCTATGGACAACTAAAAAAAAATAAAAATCAGTTGATACTCAGAAAGCATGTAAGACTCCCACACAGTTCAGAATCCTAATGCACATGCAATATAATCCACCTGTCCAGCAAACAAAAAGAGCAACAAAACAGTAGAAAAGGTCAGACTACTGCAAAACAATACTGTACCATTTGTGATGCCACCTGGGAAAAAAAAAAAAGACAGTATGGGTCTCACACACACACTTAGAAAGTGAAGTTACCACCTAACACACAAACAATTTGGGCATCTCCTCATGACAGAGCATCACAGCCGCTAAAGAGAGACGCCGAAGCACTGAGTAACTGTGAGAAGCTGCACACTACTGTGCATTCTAATTTCCTGCAAACTAATTGCCAGCGTGAACTTCAGGCCCAAAACAAAACAAGGCTCCAAAGACGACCATTACCTGCACTTCTAAACATACCGGTCCCGTGACTACTCGATAACATCCTAACAATTGGCCACTACCCATGTGTCTATCTTATCTGTCTCTACTATAGAACACCAGAAATAACGAAAGCAAGAGGAGCACTGATTAGGAACTGAACCGCAGCAGGTTAGTAAGTACCACTGCTTTGTCAAGGACTAAGAAAATCAGCAGGATTTTCCTGTCAATCTGCAGGAAGTCAACTGCACGACGGCAGGTTTTACCCTACATACAAGAAAAAGGGATCAGCAGCTTCCTTGTCTTTACAATCCTCCACAAAAATTAAACTAATTTGATTGCTAGTGACTGCTACTGAAATACACCTCTATGAAGAGGAATACCTCATTCACTCCTATTTACCAGTTTCTAAAAACTAATTATTCTGATGTCACACAAGTGCATCAAGCAACAGTGCAAACAACTTTGTCTCCACCTTAAGTTTCTGGCAGACATTTGAGAACGCTAGAGATGTAAAGCAGGTAGTTTACTACACAGAGCACTTCAGCAGGCTTCAGGCCGGCTCTAAAGAAAACTTGCAGCATAGTGAAGAAAGCCCAAAAAACCTAGTCGAGCAAGATGCACACATTATTACTCTCCTCAGATACTGGTATTATTAACACAGCCGATCTTGAAAGAAGAAACTATTGTACCACTAACACACCTACATGACACACACAGCTCCCCTCGAGAAACCTCTTCCCTTTATGACCAGTATGAAAAGACAAACAGTTGCATTCTCTGACCTTCCCAGGCTACGCAACATTCACTCCACGCCAGCATTCGGGACAAGAGCTTTAGAAGCAATTAGCCACAGTTACATATTTGGTAACACACCACAGAAGGCAGCGTTAGAGCAGAGCGAGCAGTGGCAGCTTCAGCTGGTACTAATTCCAGAAAGTTGTTTGTCAGATTACCTTATCAGTTTCTCATAAACAAAAAGGTGCCCATAATTATCCAAATACCTGGTTTATGACTACCATGCACCCTACTCAAAATAATCAATGTCTGAACGGCGTTGTATAAAGGAGACGGTTTAGGAAAATTTAGATACCCAACAGTCTGCTGTGGCTGAAGAAACAACACGTTAAATAGCTCCTGCTATGTGCAAATTATTTTTCAATCCTGGCAATTTCCTTTTGATACGAAAACATTTCAATTTTTAGTCAATTATTTCAAGACTACTTAGTAACCTGCTAAAAACTTGTGACACAGTAAGAGAAGCTTAGCGCAGCAATTGAAACAATTTCACTTCACGATGCTCCACCATATCAACATCAAAGACTGCATGACCTGACAGCATCTAAGATATTTTGCCCTGCGCTATCAGCACGACATAAGCTTGCCCAGAACCCAAGACAATCTACGCCTTTGATGAACACGGGACACAGGCTGCTTCCTATGTTTAAACGTCCTGGGAAACACTACATTTAATCCGTGGGTACTGAACTCCACCTTACAAATTACGTGGTTTTGTAGTACAGCATACAGGAACAAGCAACATCTCTATTGAGTATTTCTGCAGTTCAGCTGAGAGAAAAGAAATTAAGTAAAGTAGTAGATACTGCTAGTACACCAGATTCTTCTTCCTCCTCCAGCATTTCCTGCTCAGGGTTATTTGCTCCTCCTCAGTCTCACTATGCAAGACTCAACTTCCAAAGCAAGTTTGGGCAGATCTAACGTAGGCAGGGCAGGGCAAGGCAAAATTGAAATCACCCCATCTTACTGAAAAATAATTCCAAAGCAAGCTTGAATAGCTTCCGTGCTAATTTACCCCAGATGAGGTACCTCTTTCTTCATTAATATTTATAGTAATAACTAACAAGCCTTATTTCTTTATATAAGCTAACAGCCTATCTCCCAAAGCTGAGCTAAAAAAGTCCATTTTTTCAGTGGGATAGATCACCATGACCTAGGACTTAATCTGCTGAACTCTCAGTGTTACAGTATCCGCCATCTCAAAACACACACACAACATGCAAAATGCATTTCAATTTGCTACAGTTCAACTATCTAATCAATCAATATTAATAAGAAACTCATACCTCAAGTTTGTTTCTGCCCGGTGGCTGCTCTGCAGCTAGCATGGAACATACTGTCTATCCAGCAAGGTTTATGTGCAAGGAGCACCTTGTTTCTCACGCCCCTTAACAGAACTTATCAGTAACGCACAGGATCAGTTGGCTACTAAGTGACCTGTTAGGGTATTACTGCGTTGCATAAAATCAACAAAAGCATATAAATGGTTATATGCTAAAATCTGCTCCAGTTGCTTGTGATGCTAGAAAGAGGAGTTCCCCTTACATAAGGGGCCATACTAATAAACTGTTAGCCAGGACAAGTGCAGAACTCGAAGCCGCTCAAACCGACAAAAACAACCTGCTCCCAGCCCCTTCTCTCGAGAGCAGCTCCCTTCCTTGTCATGCAACATCCCATCCACCGTCCACCATAAAGGGTAACTGCTACTAAGGACAGAATATATTCTCCAGGACCTGCAAAGCTCACACTGAAACCCTTGTGGAGAGTATTTTAAATATTTTGGAACCCTCCAAGGCAGCAGCAGTTTAGAAGTCCGTTTCCTAAAACCACCATCCTGCTGCTTCTACAGAAGGACAGTATTTCAGGTTTCACATACTGCCCATGCCATTCCTCCCTCCATCATCTTCAAATTGCAGCTTCTACTTGCGAGTCAACTGCATCGTCCGCAAAAAATAGCACTCTACCTATCAGTAAGGGTAGCGTCGCATGCTCGGTTTGAGAGCTTCATCCTAACAGCTCTCTTCCTTCAGAGCATGGTATCATGACTTTGCAAGAAAAGCAATACTCGCTTGATCAAGTTCTTCAGCATTAAGGGTCTAATAGTAACAAAAAGGGGAAGTCACGATACGCATCAAGTTACAAGTTTTAAACCTGCGTAACACAAAGCCATAAAGGAGGGAGGCCAGCGACGTTCTCGCCGAGCCGCTTCCAGAGCGACTCGTTGCCCAGTCCCACCGTGGCAGAGAGGCAGCGAGGGCCCCGGCCGCCAAGTCCTTCAGTTTTTCAAATACCCCCGCAAACCTCGAGAGCTACCGGTTCCCAGACACTAACATGGCAGGTAGGACTGGCTCCGGCGGGAGGCGGCTGACAGAGAAAGAAAAGGCACAGATAAACACTCCAGGACATCTTAGGGCCAACTTCGCTCCGTGCCCCCCGGCGCCAGCCTCCCCCCCCCCCCTCCCCCCCGGCTGTGGGCAACCCTCCCTCCCCCGCCGCGGAATACCGACACACCGAGCCTCCCCCCGCCACGGCCCGGGCCCCCGCGGCGCTGCCCCCGCCCGCCTTCCCACTCCCGTCCCGGTGAAAAAACCACCGCGTTCCC
>JAVKLA010000052.1:19823338-19835437 GCA_034782735.1 Sagittarius serpentarius | reverse complement strand
CCGGGTTGTTACGAACGCAAAACGCGTCACCTTTAACGAGTCGTGGCGCGGTTTGAGTCCTTGACTTCTGCGCTGCACAGGGGACGCGCTGCGAGCTTTCCACACCGCTATAAGGAGCTCTGCCGTCAACACGAAGAACCAGGCGATGAAGGTGACCGGGGGCGCGGGCAGGGCTGCGGGTTCGGCAGCGGGTCGCCGGGGCGCTTTGAAGGGACGCAGCGTCGCCCCAGAGATCTGACCAGCACCCCAGTGCTGTTACCGAGCGACACGGCAATATGCCGTGTCTTCCGCATAGGCCATCCCCTCGTGTTCACCCCTTCCTCCTTCTCGCTCCTGAAACCTGAAGTGAAAAATGCTCACCTGCCGGGTTACAGAAATAAGCCAGCCTTCAGTGTAGCCACCAGTCCTCTGAGCATACTTCATCAAACAACACAAGTCTTGGGATCGTTTCCAACTTTGCTGGTTCTCATGTTATTCTCCTTTCTTTGTCTCTGCAGGAGCAGGCCCAGGGAACCATGCTTAGAGTCCTCACGTCTTTTAAAAGCAGTGAAATAGAACAAGCGGTGAATTCCTTAGACAGAAATGGTGTTGACTTGTTAATGAAGTACATTTATAAAGGATTTGAAAAGCCAACAGAAAATAGCAGTGCAATATTACTTCAGTGGCATGAAAAGGTATGTGTTTGGTGCTCTCTTGGCTCAGCCGTGTTCCACAGGGTCCTTGTCCGTGCTTTCACGAGAGCCCCTGCAAGAGAAGTGGGTGATGGCGGGGGACTCGCCCCAAGGAGCACAGGAACAGGCATCTCCTTTTGTCTTTGGTCCCTTTGAGCTCAGACTCATTAAGCCTTTGCCCATATTTCAAACCTTTCCCTCAGCCAGGGGGAGAGGTGAGACTTGTGGCAGGGCAGCATCTGCTGGAGGAAGCAGTGCGCCGCCTTCTGTGTCTAAGGAGTGCGGTGGCCCCACTGGGGAGGAAGAGCTGGGAGCGGAGGCGCGGGTTTTTGAAGGGGGCGGCTGGCAGCGTTCCTTTGTAGCCGAGTATTCAGCCGAGGGGTTGCTCAGGCTGGCTGGGGTCTGGCAGTTTTCATCAGCTGGGTGCTGCTAGCCGCACACACGTCACAGCTTCCTAACAGGATTTAGCTAACCCTTGTGCTTTGCACAGGAGAGGCCTTTGAGATCTCCAGAAAGATTCCACTGGGATCCGGCGTGGTCCTCTCCTGTTCCTGTGAAATGCCCGTTGGGAGTCGGGGAGGGCAGGATGTGTTCAGCAGCTGCCTGTTGAACGTTCGGGTGAGGCACGTGAAGCAGCAGCTCGGTGCTACTGCCCCCGGGCAGGAATCCGCGTGAAATCTTCCCCCACTGCAGGGGTTTTAGCTGCGGCACTGGCCATCAGTGCTCCTCCTAGGAGAAACGATCCCTAGGAATGCTGCAGCTCCCTGTACCACCGGCACTGTAGCAGTGCAGCCTGCTGCTCGTGCTGCTGTTGTTTTCACCGAGTACGGGGTTTTTCCTGTGATATGTAAAGACAGAACTTACTTGCGTAGAGTGACTCCAGCTATTAGCAGCTCTCACTGGCCTTGCAGAGCCTTGACACGGGAGGAGGAGGGAGTTTCTTGGGTCAGCAAAGTACATGTTTCTGCTTGATTTTTTTTTTCCCCCTTTCTGTTGTTGTTTCCACTGGAGACTGTTTTCAGGTAACCATGGGTGGGTGCTCCCGGTGTGTAACGTTACACAACACCACCCTGGCTGGAAAGATGACAGTGCTCAGAGCATGTAGGCACACGTAAAGGCATCTCGTCCTCTTTGTTCTGAAAGGAACAAGGCAGGTCTGAAGTAGGCTGGGCAGGGTTTAAAACCTTGCTTGTGTTCTGCTTTTGGCACTACCGGTAAGACGTGTGGCTTGCTCAGAGAAGTCAGCTGCTCACTAGTAGTACCAGTCTGTCCTCTGGAAAAGGGCTGTCGTCCCCATGTATATCAGGTCTGGCAGCTCGGGAACATTTACGTGCGTGCAGCGCATGCAGGTTCTGCTCTGAGTGGACGCTTTGCATTCACATCTCCTAAGGACAGCGAGGTGTCTCGTACTGCTGATCACTGTTCTTCTTTCATACATTGTAACAGCCACTGAGCTGTATTTGAATTATGTCTGCAAAGGAAACACACCTCATCTTAAGCAGCCAGCTTTGTTTTTTCATAATTGCATCCATCTTCTAGGCTTTAGAAGGATACGTTATTTTCATTGAGGGATGCGAATGAAACTGAAATGAGCTCTTCCCCCTTTCCCACTCAGGGATATGGGAAGTGAGACATCCTGCATCATCAGTGACATGCGACACTGGTATCCAAAAGATGGTTAGATTTTGGAGAATGTAATTTTCCCTTCAGATTTAGTGGTGTGTGGGTTACTAAATTATTGTATTTGGTTTTGTCTGCCCTTCAGTCCCTTGGTTCTCATGTCATGGAGTACATTTATAGAATGTTGCTGTGCATGTACCGCAATAATTTGAGTCAAAGATCACTCTCATCTATGTTTACAGAGGGGAAACAAACTTCCCAAGATCAGAACAAGCAAGGATCTCAGTTCAGGTCTGAGCTCCCCCATTAGCCTTTGAACTGTCGGCCTAAATCATTTGGAGCGCACACTGCAGAGGAGTCAGGGTGTGAGTGTAGAACTTGTCACCACAGGACAGTCAAGGAGTCAGCAGGGCAGAAGGCACCTGCAGAGACACAGAGGTGGAACAACCCGAGAACTGTATTTCCTGTTGGGGTGGTAGCAGGCGGCGTAGAGTTGCGCTGCGGTCTTGGGCTGTGTGGGCGAAGCCGTCCGTGCGAGTGCTTTGTGTGCTGGGGCAGTTGTGCTGAGAGAACCGCCGCTTGCTGCCTGGCCTCGCAGGCTGGGGGGACAATGCAGTTTCGTCATGGAAACCCAACACTGCATGATACGGTTCAGTACCTAAACGAAATGACTTAAATGTCTTTAATGTCTGCATGTGCTAGAGAAAACAAATAGATTTTCTCCAATTAACTGTTTTAAAGACTTGAGAGCAAAAAAGGGGTAGAATGAGGCAGAACAGCCCAAGCTGCCTATGTGTGAAAAGTAAGTTTTTGGAGAAGAGCCACCTGTTATTAAACACTTAATTGTCTGTTCTTTTAAGATGCCTTTTGCGTGTGACGCAGTGGCTGGCCTGCACAACATAGTGACGCTGTGTAACCTCTCTCCTTTTCCCATCCCCACAGGCATTAGCAGTAGGCGGACTAGGTTCCATAGTAAGAGTTCTTACAGCAAGAAAGACTGTTTAAAAGACTGTTAACTTGAACCAAGACAACGATCAGTTTTGGACTCAGAAGAAGGAATTAGCTGACATGACACCGTTCCATCTTTATTAGAGACTGCACTCTACTGAAATACTATGGAAACCTCCTCTTGGAATGCTTTTAACCTTAAAGGTGGGGGAAGAGTAAAGGTATTCCTGCATACTCTGACTATCAAATACTGAAGCCAAGACATTCTCCTGATCCCTTCTTTAAAAGGCAGAGAGATGGCACACTCCTGCCTCCTATTACTGTAAGTGAACAGGTATTTTCAGATGCTGCTTTATCCAAGTGTGGCGATACAAGATCCTGTGTGTACTGCTTATTTAAGAGGTAGCTACGTCCTTGGCAGATGCAAGATCCTGATAGCTTATGGGCAGGAGAAGCGTTCATTAGAATGGTGTTTTTGTACGTATGGTCGAAGGACTGGTTGGACTGTGGGCTTGGTTTCAATGTAAAGTGCCTGCTGCATCAATAAAGTTCTTGAATCACATGAGTTAAGTAATTTATTTTTCGCTAAATCGTAAGTCTGACACTTACTCAAAAGCAGGCCAGCAATATCCCAGTTCTAAGCTGTGTCCACCTTTGCATGAATGCTCTTAACTCCACCTATTTACAGAATTTGTCCTCAAATCCAACTATGCTGGCTGGAGGGAGCGAAACCAAGCTCAGCTGTTCCAGTCAGGGCTTCCAAGATGCAGTGAATATAATGCATGAGCACCCGTGGTTTGATGTTTATATTCTTGTCCATCCCAGAAAGTCAAGAAAATACTGCAGAACTTACTAGTTACGTATTAGTGTGTCCTCACCTTTGGAAGGACTTAAGTACAGCAAAATGAGCTGCTTCCTTTGAGGCAGCGTGCACAGATGTTTTATCCTTGATTTGTCCAGACAAAAGGGCACAACTGCTCAAACCATCGCTGGCTCCAGCATCAGTTACAGCACCCTTGGCAAGAGCGGTGGGGTTGTACAGCATCCCTCTGGGGCTCGGCTGGCGGTGTGCGCCGAGTTGGGCAGGGTTAGCTGCCAGGAAGGAGCCTGCCTTTTGGCACAAACAAGCATACTCCAAGTGAAGCAGCTGCTCAGGGAGGCCCTGCTCCACGCAGTTTTTGGTTTTTCAGCTGCTAAAAGTGCAGCAGCAGCTGTCCCTGGTGAGAGATGATTTTAGGAGGCAGAAGCACTCTGCCTCATTCCTGGCGTAACTCCCTATGAGAAATAGAGGCCTTAATTACATGGCTGACACACCCATTCTTACCCTGGGCAGAAGGTGGGGTTTGTTTCACGCTTTAAAATTTTCTCACTTTTAAATAGCTATAGCATCCCAGTGGAGAGAACCAGAACTATAAAGAGAAAGAAATCAAGATTAGGGTTTGATCCAAAATGTATTGCACCACAAATTTCATAGTGTTTCATAATACAATCCATATTTACAGCATAGAAGGAAAGAAATCCAATGGCCATAGAAAGGATTATGTATACCACTGTTTTTATACAAGGAAAGTGCATTAGCTTTTTAATATATGCATACATACCATTCTTGCTCTGATACCTAAAGAAAACGCAACACTTGAGAACTAGTTTATGGTAAGTTGATCTTGTATGAGCTTTGGGATCAAACTGAAGTTGTGTTAGTGAATATATTATTTCACATTTTATTTTGTCACTCTTTATTCCAGGCCGCCTGTACTGCTTTTCTTACTGTTCAGCAGTAACCTTTTGAGCCAGGATCAACATAAACCGATTAGTCATTCAGCAGGCATCAGCGCGAGTAGAGGGAGTCCTGTCCCCTGGTCTCAGATCCCACAGAAATAGGCCAGGCCAAAGGGACATTCTACAGAAAAAGACCTTAGAGAATAAAAGCTTCCCAGAACCAACAGGGTTATCCTGCCCCCGCTTTGTTTCAGTAGAGGAGCAATTGATATAAACCCACTTTGATTGTCTAGTTTCATATTAGAGCAGAGTTGTACTCTTCCCATAAACTTCCATCTGCTACTGTTAAGTGCCATGGATCAGGTTACTTAAGACTGTGTTTGGACAAGCTTTAGTGTACTAAAAAAATGCTGTTGGTTTTCTTATCTTCAAATAAATACAACCTAGCTCTAAACTGAGGAGTGTCACTTGTGCCAAGGTAATAGCTACTGCGAGTACCTCTGTCTGGGATATGGCTGAGCAGCAACAACTGGGGAGGCCAGCCAGGGTAAAGAACTGCAGCACATTTACCGCTCCGATAACCGACCTCACATGGAAGGATACTTTCATCTTCACCACAGCACGAGCGTGCATGGAAGCAGCTCACATGCTGTAACTCTAACACTACGTCATCATCGACTGCCACCACTAAGGTCACTCAGACCCCTGTTAGCAAAGTTGCTAAAAACCTGAACAGTGACCATATCTCCACTAGAGGACAGGTTGAATTTTCCTGAATATGTTTAATAAAATTATTGTTAGCAACACAAATCTCATTGTAAGAGAATTACCAGAATTGCAGCCTGCTCATCGAATTCTATAGATACATAGTTTTTTGAAAATATGTCCCGTTTTTAAGAAGTCAGACTTACTGCTGCTTCCCATTTTCATCTAGGTTTCGCAGTGGTGTTAATAACTACAGGCAAAATTGTGCTTCCACTCTGTGAGGCAAGGGCCACCTTGGTCCCCTTTTCCTAAGGGGGAAGGAAAGCAAGCTGCTGGAACCAGATTTATTCATTAAGAGCTGAACTTTGCCCTCAAAACCAAAAACCTCAAGAGCAGCATTTGTTTTACCATGTAGTTAGGACACAGTTAACAGCCCACTGCATGTTCGTAACAGTTTTAAAGCATCAGGATTTGAAGTACAGAAAACCTCAACCAAAGAGGCAGATACTGGTTATGAAGATTTGTTGCTAGCAGAATTGGAAGGGGGGGGGGGGGATCAAAGTGTTTAGTACCAATATTCTTCACCCTTTGTCACTAGATTTTTTATTTATTTATTTATTTAAAATAAAAGGTATTCTCAGTGTACATTTACAATACCTGGAATTCAGCTTTAAAAATTTAAAATGGTTTACTACCCCTTCTTCCCAATGCTAACAACCTATGGTACAGGCTAATAGATTAGTTTTAAAGGCGACTGAGTATTAGGTACTATAATTAAGACCATTTTAAATATTATTTTTCTTTAAGAAAAGTAAAATCAGACAACTCTAAAGTTGTGCTTTCAAATTAAATAATCATCATCAACATGCAGCCTTCAGGACTGCAGGCCAGGATATATGCACCTTAAATTACACAGTGATATGAAAAAATGCAAACTATTAGTTATGTCAGTATTGTTATAGGCAAGGCAGATTTCTTTTTTTGGTTAAAGCTCCTGCTCCTGTTCTTTGAAAGGCTCTTCAAACCATCAAAAACTCGATACAGTACTGCTAACATTTTTTTTTTCATTGCTTGCTTTCCACAGCAAGACAAGGAAGCTTTAGTGTGCCTAGAGTTACTCAACTCTAGCACTGTGTAACAGAAGCTGGAATCACCATCATAACAGATGCACGTGTTAGAAGCTTGAACTGCCAGCACCGGTATTAGCGAGGTTAACATTACCCTTTGGTGCCAAGAAAACAAGACCGATGAGCACAAGGAGCTGACTTCCATTACGAGACCATCGAGACAATGGCCCCCGAATCCAACCCAGAAGAGGTGTTTCAGTTTGTAGTGAAGATTTCTCCTTGCACAGTATTAGTTTTGTAAACAGTGTCAAAAGTTCTTGTACAAAATACTGCAATGACAGTGATTAAGACACACCTGAATTAGTGTGTTCAGTGTTCTTTTCACAGAAAAAAGTGGCTAGATGCTGACTGCCCATTTTCAGGTTCCCTTAAGGCCACAGTGTCCTAGGGCTCGAGATAGATGGCCGGATACTGCCTTTGGGAGATGGCTTTGACCCAAACCACGACATCTAGAACAGGAAAGCACAATACACGTTATGCTAGGTTCACGCTTTTAAGAAGCTGAAGATTTGAAAAAGAAAGAATATGGTACACAGGCATCTCCCCATCATTTGATGGAAATAACTATCTGTAAAACAGAACACTGTAAACTTCACACTGAAGAAGTGAAGATAAGTTTCACACAATCAAACCTGGGATAAAAAGCATCCATTTTCCACAAGCGAAGATGACTGAAGATTACACTTACATATATTCCTTTAAAATAATCATGAATTACAAATCTACAGTCATTTAAACACAGTATCTTTAGTCAATCTAGTATTAAACTGTTCCCTGAAAAAGATGGTGAGGAAATCTCCCTTAGCTGCAATCATCTGTAGACTGAACACATCCAGCTTACTGAGTGCAGAGATGAATGCAGGACATGGAAGAAACAAGCAGCACTCATTTATGAACGTTCCCTAATAACCAATAGCCAGGGACATGCAGATGTCAGTTTATGCAGTGGAAAGGAGAAACACATCTAGGTGTCTAAGCCCAATGTCAAAATGACAAACCAAGAATTCAGCTTCCTGCTTTTAAACATATGACTGTACTCCAGCAAGGAGCTTCTAGCTTCCCTCCGCGGACTGAGTCTGCTGGGCAAAACTGTGCTGTTACTGCTTCTCTGAAGCACTGGAAAGTTGCTATTTCCCTCACCGAAATGGACAAATTCTGACATGTGTGTATGTACCTAGCTAATGTTTTAATAATAAATTACATTTATTATTGTAGCTAACATTTGGAAAAGGTACTTTTCATGATCTCCCAGCATCTAAGAATTTGCATTCCATCTGCTGGGAGTCCCATTAGAGACTACAAGGGGAACTGAACCCTTACCTTGTACTCCAAAGTTTCTTTAAGCATGTTTTCTTCCTCTTGTGAGAAATTCAGTAACACAGATACAGCTTTAATTAGATGGAATGCCTGAAAGAAACCACAGCATGTTGTTGCTTATGATGCTTTCGGGCTCTACATTCTGGACTATGGTGCGGCACAGTTTTTCTGTAGGTTTGGTCACAGACTTTTTAGTCACAACTGCAAAGAGCAGAGCAGCAGCCTTCCATTATCCCCAGTTCCAATAGACTAGGATGGCCTGTATCTTATTTCTTTTGTTTGTGTTTCCTGACTTTCTATCCTTTAACATTGGTTTGCGTTTTTGGGGGAAAGAAGACAAACGGGGAGCCTAGTTACTTAGAGAAGAAGCTTGGCTCCTGCAGCATCCGAGTTTCTTTAAGCTTTGAAAAGCTGATCAAGCCAGCACAGACAGTAGAAAAAAGCATGCCGTTTTAAAGATACACTTAAGTATATTAACTGTAGTACTAATATTCTAAATGGGGCACACAATGCAGAGTTAGTAAAGGAGTCAAGCACTTGGGATACCATGAAGTTGCAGAATTATTTCTTTATCTTACTCACCAACTTGCAATTAAGCAAAGTATATTGTTGGCATAACTTTTTTACCTTTAACTTTTTTGACACAATGTGGAGAATGTGAAGGAGTTCCAAATGCAGAAGGAACTACCTCGTACAGATCAACAGCAAGTGGTTTGTCTTTTTCTTGGGTGTTTTTGCTGTCTGTCTTAAATGTACAACCACTCTAATTACATACTCCATATGCTTTTTAGAGTAGTGCAGAGGGAATGTCTTGTAGCTTCAGATCTTTAAATTCCAGACATAACTACCTCTTAAAAATTCACATTTCCCATTCATTTAGTTCATCATAATCTGTACTTCCAAACATATCACTGCTAGCTATTTGGCTTCATTGTGCTGAATCAGTCAACAACTTTTTAAGTGTAAAAAGTATGGAATTGGCATAGAAGTGTCCTTAGCAGGTAACAGGTGGCAGTGTCTAGAGAAAGACAGACTTAGAAAGAAAAGGTAAGCGTACATCTTTACCTCAGATTCCCGGCAGGACATGAATTTTAGTACAACATGTTTAAGGTATTCAAAGTTTATCTCCCTTGAGTCATTTAAATCAGAGTTGTTTGTGACAGTCACAGAAGCATTAGGCACTTCAGAATTTGCTTTTTCACGTACTTCAGGTACCTCACTGTCAGGTCTTATTTTCTAAAAAAAGAAAAAGAAGTACGTTGTAGACTCTGCCAGCTTGACATTGGGAAAGGATCCGGTCCAAGATACCTAACACAGAGAGCCTCTATCCACAAGGTGGGTACAACCTGGGCATCAACAGGACAAGCTTCTCATCCTTCATGGGATCACAGCAGAGAAGTGTCTTCATCTCTCCTAGACTCTTAAGACAGAAGCTAGTTGCTGTTAGCATTATGTGTACATTACCCAAACCAGCACGGAATTGGCTCCATGGTAGAAACTATCACCTGGTAATTTTCTTTTATCAGTAACCTGCTCTGTGCCTTTCAAACGTGGGCTTTCTCCAAAACAATTTTCAAGCTCAGAACAAAAGTAACAATTTTAAAGCCTCTGTTAATTTTTTTTAAAATAGAAGAATTTTTTTCTCCAAGAGGAAAACTATTGTAAGAGGGATTAAAGGGGAGCTTTCGCTGGGGCAGATAGGACTCCCATGGTAAAACTTAGCTGAATGGCAGCTCAGTAGCAATCAAACCTCAGTGTTCACTCTGCAGAAATTATTAAATGCCCAAAAATCCCAAACACAGGTCTTCTGTAGCTAAAATTCTCCACTGCAAGGGCTGAGTGGTGATGGCTACCTGTCACACCATCCATTCAATAAATGATCCAGAATAATGCACTTCCTTAATTTAAGGGTTCACTGATCTGCCTGCAAACACAAGGGAACTGCAGACATCCCTAGTAAAAAAATAACGCTCTAGCTAGCAGTCAAGCTTTTGCAATTAGTAGTGCAAGTGACTGTCAGTAAGTGCCAGCCAAAGAGACTGAAAAAACCATAACCCTTACCAACTCTTTCTGGAGGGTTTTCTTGAGTTCTGTCATTCTTTGCTGTAGCTGCTTTATCATCTGTAAGCACAGCAAAGGATAGTGTTAATACAGTATTCATTGTCAGGACGCTTTTTGACCAAGAGATACCTGGAAAAACCCATGACAAACAAGTGTAATGAATGAAACAATCACTAAACTTAACGGTGACAGCTCTGAAGAAGCAATCTGAACGTCTTGCCTTTCTAGCTGCACGCATTAGCAGGCATGTGATGGGATACTTGGGCTTTCACATGACAGCACAGTGGAAGTGAACTGAATTCACACAAAAGGGCTCTAGAGGAAAGTTGTAAATGGTGCATCTTTCCTCCAAAAGAGAGAAGGATTCCTACAATTCTGGCTGCAGTTTTTATCCACTGTTGCTAGATCCTTGTACAATCCAGAGGACAAAAAATTTACTCACAGAATACTGGATTCAAACTAGATCTGCCACTTTAGAAAGCCTGTCCTTCTAAGGCTGCAGCATGGGCAGCACCAGTTATTCAGCTTCCTAATTAAAAGGGGTAAGACTAACAGCTGTTTCAGTTCACCTTGTTTTTCTCAGCAATTTGCTGTTCCAGCTCTCTGTTATCCTTCTGAAGTTGAATGACGTCTGCAGCTGCTACCTCTCCATTCTGTTCCACCACACGGTTTTCTGGAGAATGGAAATGCTTGTTGTTCAAGGCTCTTGTCGATTCCTCTAGTTCCGAAACCTATAAAAATGAAAAGAGTGAACTGGAGAGACATCGTGACATTTGCAGCCCAGGAACACTCCCCAGGGAGAAAGTGAGACTTCTTTTTGGTTGTTGTTTTGGGTGGGGGGGCAGGGGTGGCTGCTTTTTTAAAGCAGAAAGCATGAGTGGCAATCTAGTTGGCTTCGTCTCCCACTGTCCTGCTTATTACTTTTGGGTCTCTGTCTTATTGGTTTCATAATGGTTCTCCCAGGATATTTTATGAGTCAAATAAAATAACAGGTTTTATTTCATAAACCACTCACAGATCTGGAAACACAAAGGAATCAGCTTTCTTTAGGAAGACAGGGAACAACAAATAATGGCAGTCTACGCTGGTGGTGTTTCAGTTCATGAGCAAGTTGTCAGGGTAAACAGCTCCAAGCATGTATCACCAGGCATGACAGAACTGGGGGTCTCTTGCACACCTGCTTATTTTCCTGAGAAGTCTGAACTGATCAGATTTGCAGCTGCACTTACATTTTTCTCATGTTCTCTGGCCAACAGGCACTCCTGTATCTGCAACTTCAGTCCATCGATTTCCTTTCTTGCCATTTCTTCTCTCTCCACTGCTTGGCTATTACTTGCTTCTATGTCAGATTGCAACTGATCCATTTGCAGCAAGACAGCTTCATGATCTGAGAAAGGAGAGACCTGCTTAGTATCAGTCTACTGAATCAAATGGGAGTTTCTAATTATTTTTCTTAAACAAAGCAAGTTACAGTGACAGTAAATCCTGACCCTTCTGCCTTGCTCTGTCATAAAGACAATGGAATTTAAGCCACCTGAGCTCACATGCATGTTTTTGCAAAGGAGCAGCCTAACTGTCTGAAAGTCAGGGTGATTTTAATACTTAACAACATAATTATCAATTAGACCTGCTCTAAAAGACACCCAACAAGCGTCTGTGTGACTTGTGCTGTGGCTGCACAGGAACGCTTGGGGCTGAGCTGTGAGCACAAACACCTACCAACACAGCCAGCCAACGGAATGGTGCAACAAGAGACTACAGTGTTGTTCCCTTTGTAAATAATGGCAACGCACAAGAGAAACACGGTGGGGTTAGGAACTGAATGAAGAGAAGGCTCTGGGGAGACCTTATTGTGGCCTTCCAATACCTAAAGGGGGCCTATAAGAAAGATGGGGAAAAGCTTTTTAGCAGGCCCTGTAGTGATAGGACTA
>JAVKLA010000052.1:19797771-19820923 GCA_034782735.1 Sagittarius serpentarius | reverse complement strand
CCACCGCCCCGGAGCAACCGCCTCGGTACAAGCATTTGCCACAGTTTATTCACAGGCACTCCTCGGCCGGGGCCGGAGCGGCAAGGTAGTGCTGACAACAGCCAAAGAATACAGGTGCGGGAAGGCGAACAGCGCCCGGCCCCGCCGCCCCCGACATACACAGAGAGGAACAGCGAACGGCTCGTACACAGCAAAACCCGAGGAAGCGGGGGAGAGCGGGGCGCCGGGGGGGGACAAAAGCGCACAGAAGCCGCCTCGACAGTCACGGGAAAAGGCTTAAAAGGCGGGGAGGGCAGCAAGAGGCAGGCCTTGCCTTTCGGCTTTTATTAACTAATACAAACCAAGGTGGAAAGTAAGGTGGTTATTTCTGAAATGGAGTAACAGCAGTTCTCATTTTCATCACAGCTTTTACTTCCCCCCCCAAATTTCCAGCGGTAATACAAAGACACTTCTTTCCTCCCAAAGACACCCAGAACAATGGCAGAACAGTTTCTGGTAGCACATTGCTTCGGCGATTTACAGATCCCTTGCGAAAAAAAGTCTATTTGCTCCAAAAAAGTTTATTTACATATCTCTCTATATTTTAAGTAAAATATCCGTTTTTACCAAAATAGGATATACAGGCACATGGCCATAAAATAACTTTAAACCAATTCACTACAAAATTACTTTTGGTAATAAATAATCTGATTCTCAAGAGAGGCAAAACGCTCCTTTCACCTCTGCAGATGGACTCTCCGAGGCGCAGTTCCCCTCTGCATTTCCAGAACGCTCCCTCCCTCGCCCGCCTCCATTCCCCTTGTGCTCTCACTGCGCCTCGGCCAAGGCAGAAGCAACTTGTGCTTTTTAGCCTGCGTGAGGCAGAATCCCACTCCGAACAAGTCACTTACCACTGAGAAGTGATAATAAACATGCTAAAAGAAATCTGCAAAGTCAGTGGGGCAGATACTCACAACAGGCTTTTATTCTTGCAGGAACAGCTGCTGTTAGGACATCTGGTAAGGTCTGCACTGCTCAGGGGGCTCCTTTGGGCCAGCAAGTTGCACTGAAGTCTGCTCTCAATGTGAATGAAAGCAGGATCTTTAAGAGCAAAACATTATGCATGCACCTGGGCAGCTGGTACATTAATAAGTCAACAGGAATGCAGAGACACTCTTTAATCCCCCAAAAGATCTGTCAAATTCAGAAATCTTGAACTAAATCTCCTCTGCCTTAGCAGAGTAATGGTTTGGAGGAGAAAAAAAAAAAACTAAGTGGCTTACTTTCAACTCCTAAATATAAAGCAGATATGTCTGTCTGATGTGTTCCTCCCCTGCTCTATTTGCAGACATCCAGATCTTCGAAGCACTTGCAACATACTTGGTCAGAGAAACAGTATTGCTCTAAAAGGCAAAGGTACTAAAAATGTAAGAGAGACACCTCAGAAATGCATCCTGCCTCTGCTCTGGAGATCTTTGCCCGTCCTCTGCGCCAGTATCCCTCACACAGAGGCTGACTGCAGCTAGTCAAACGTTACCGCGTTGCAGAGAGTAGCTTTCAGCTTCGTGTATTAGATTTTTTCCCTTGCCTGTAAGATCACTGTTGCTGTTACTGCCTGCAGAGCTCCCTCAGTCCCAGGAGCAGCAGCAGCCACCACAGATCAGCTACCAACATTAAGTAGCCACTTCACATGGATGGGGCAGGACTAAATGAGGGCTCCGCTCCTGCTATCATTGGTGAACTGTAGTCAGAACAGTTACTGAAGAATCTAACATAGATAAAGCTTTTACAAAAGAAGCCTCAAGACAAAACAGTTGTTCAGACAGATTCCAAGCTTTTTAGCTCTCAGGAAAAAGCAGACTTGACGAACAGCACGAAGTTACAGCACAGAGAAGGCAGCGGGGCAGGGGAGGAGCTTCACAAGAGCATGCCAGGGATGAAGCCTGGAGCAGCACTTTCATCCCGACCTTAGAGGAGAAGCCCAACCACAGCTACTAAGCTGCAGCTTTTGAAGATGATTGAAGCCTTATTTCCTGCCCCCGCATCTATTTCCTATGATCCTTAAAAGACACCTCGCACATCACCCTGGGGAATAGTCTTGAGGGGTTTAGTAAGTCATGACTTGACAATATTATTTTGATGAACTACCAAACAAACTGTCCTGAAACTTCTCAAGAAAGCTCCCAGGGACCAAGTCCGGTTTGCAGAGCTGACAGAAGTTAGTGCTCCATTTAGCTTGCGCATGAAGCAAAACGACACATCGCATCCCAAGAGTAATTAAAAACCGGAGCATTGAAGACTTGTAACCCTGTATTCCCCTGTCATTGTTATTCTGAGAAGTCAAAGGGGAAAAGACACAAGGCAACAGCAGTAACTTTGGCTAGGTGTTCTAAAGCCAGTTTGAACAGGAGTACAAATAGAGGTGCCTACTGTGGAAGCAGGATTCATTCAAACGTATCACACGCAGTAGGGAGCTAGGCAGTAGTAGTCCAGTAAGGACACATTCAGTCCAGATGACATTCTCCTCTCCATGTATTACATACAGAATTTACCCCTTTAATTTGGTATTGCCCGGTGGTGACAAGTCTTCTCCACTCACATAAGCAATAAAGATATATGGAGAAAGGGAGAGAGAGACAAGAGGGAAGGCATTAGGCCTGAGAAGAAAAGGATTTGTTCTCTCCTTGCTTAAAAATGGTTCAGTCTTTGCTTTGCTTCCACACTGAGGACTGCTAGATACATAAACTGCATTTTTTCTTCAGTACACACAAGCATACATCAAGAAGGTACCTACGACCATACCACACAGCACACAGTAGCACAAGTTTAGAATGACTTAGTAAGTTCAAACAAGACAAGGTTTTACTTAGAGGGGAAAATAGCATTATTTTCGTCTTGAGTGCAGTTGCTTTGGGTGGGAAGGGAGGGGGCTGGCTCAAAATCCAAGACGATACACTCATCCTATCTACAGCTACAGCAGACAGAGGGTATCAGCCTTTTGCTTACAAAGTACAATTTCATACTGCTACCGACACAACAGAAGTGAAATCTTTATCTTTGAATATCCCTGCCAGCAGCATACCTTCTGAACAAAGGGCCAGTGGGTAAGAAGAGAATGAGGGAGCTCAGGAATGAATTTTTGGCTTGGACAGTCATTGCTGATAAGTTCCAATTCTGAACTAATTTTCAAGACCTTATATTCTCCTCCTACATTCTAGCTTCTTCAGGTTGTTTGTTTGTTTTAAAAAGTGCATTCTCCTCTCATTAGATCTACCTTGGTAACCAGCAAACAGAACCTCTTTTTAGGGCTGCAAAGTGGATTAGAAGCCTCTCAGATCACAAGCAAGGACTCGTCACTTCAGTCCAGCGAAAATGACGACTGGGTCTGCCAAGGCTTTCCCATGCAGCTGACAAGCAATGTCCCACAGAGGTTCACCAGCTCACACTAATGGAATCACCATCACTCCTATGCTTAGAAATAGCATACTCTTTTCCAGATATATGGAACCAAAATGAGAATAGCTTCATCAAAGCAAAAGCTAAAGCAAAACAAAAGCATTTGGTTGGAAGGCAGTGAGCTGGGGAAAACTAAATTCCCCTTTTCCATGCAAGTTGAACACTGCTGGTGAAGGAACAGCAGGCAGGGCAACAGATAACCCGTCTCTCACTTGCTGCTGCATTAAAGGCTTTCCATATCTTTAGCTTCTACATACAATCCCATGTTTTAATAACTGGGGACCTCCTACAAGAAAGGCAGATCACAGCTTCACCATTAATACAGTAATTGTATCCCTGTAGTACATACAGGAGTACTCATTCCCCTGGCTAACTAAGGCCCCCTGTACCTGAAATCAGTTATGAACCACATCAAGGTCCAAGTGTTAAGTCCCTGGAAACAGCAAATTACAATAGCAGAAGAGCCATAAGCTTTACTACAACCACAAATGATCGGCAACACCTTGTGGAATGCACCCAAAATGGCGTATGTGTGTATATATAAATTTTGTATATAGACATTGTACTGTTTCAGTCTTTTTAATACATATACAAGTACCTATACATATATACATATTTACAATTTACACCAGCCAGTAGATGTATGCGTATTGTACATATACACACAAACGCCTAGAATACACATGCACACACACAAACACACACTCTTTAAAATAAACTCCACATCCCAGGTAATGAAGTCCTGCCATAGTCCAAAGAAGAGCAGCACCAAGTGCTTGGGGGCTCAATATACCAGCTTCAAGACTGCTGAGAACAAACACTAGCATTCACAGAATTTTTTACACTTGGGAAATTAGAGAATGGATGGCATAAGCTTCAGCCCAGCTACAAAGAACGCTCATGCAGGCTTCCCAGCTACACTCCAGCAATTCTTACTGTTCCATATTGTGCTCTCCTCAGCTGAATGGGGTCTACCAGTGCTGACCTGCTGCCCTTCGCTATTCTGGCTGACTAGATCATACCTTGTATGATGGCACTGCAAACAGGCCTACCACGATACTATGGTAGTCACCAAGTTCTGCATTTTTTTTCACCTAAAAATAGCAGCATGGCTGGGGTTCAACATAAAAGCACTGATCAGACTTGTCCTTTCACTTCTTTTCTAGCAGCCCATGGAACAGCAACAACGGACTTTTTCATTTAACAGTTTAAAATAGTTTTGTTTCCTTCTCATTGCTCACACTTTCACTGTCAGGAGTTGCAAGAGGTCCTCCAGCTCTGCAAGGAAGGCAGTACAGTCCAAACAAGTCAGCAAGTACTTTTCCCAGCAGTCAGAACAGCCTTCTCCAGCAAGTGCCTTTACAAAGGCCACTCTACTCCTTAAGATACCCAGACTGAGCATTATGGGCTGAGGAAGCCTGTAGTGCTGCCACACATAATTACAGCCCCTCAGTTTTACTGGTTCAAAGATAGGACTGAGATGCAATGGTGGGCATGCAAAACATTAACAGGGCTTTATGGCAGCACCCACTCTGTTTAATCTGCAAGAGGAGCATCAGCATCTCTCCTAGGGCAGATGGATCCAGCACAGATCATCCAGATGAGTGAGTGGCGGGAAGGGCTCATATTCAGCACTATATGGGACATTCTTTCAGCTCCTATCAGGGACTGGTAACACTGTGGGAGCCACACATTCCATCCACACATGGGAAGGAGGGATAACACCTTCTGGAAATGTAATTCTATCTAGTACCTCAAAATGAAGAACGCCCCCTCCTCCTGGAAAATTGTGGCAGCAATACAAATGGCAAGATGACCCATATTACAGTGAGAGATGGGGGCTAGCTTTCTGAAGTTTTGTAATTTGTTAATCTGATAACCATCTACTCAATCAGGCAAAGTGGAAATTGTGTCCTTGGCCAGCAGTACAAAGTTCGTGTATAAAATTGCTGTGTCAAATTTAAAGGGAGCATTAAGTATCTTTACAACTTTACTTTAAACCCACTGCTCCAAATGCAACTTAATTGTCCACAGTTTTGTCTACTTACTTGCCTAAGACTGAAAAAATATATTTATGAAGGACTCTGTTTTATTGCTATTGTTGGTTTGCACTGTGTGGTTCCATCTTTACCATTTCAAATCCAGACTCTTTGGGGATAAAATACTGTTTTTCTATTGATTTTTTCCAATTTCTTAAAATTGTATAAAAATAAAGGATTTCCACAAATGTGGGCTAAAGGTAACCAATAATACTTCTATGCTTAGGATCAGCTGTTGGAAATGTGGTTGACAGCCACAAGACCAGAAATAAACCTCTAGTGATTCTTTAGTTTAACATTTAAAAGACATGAAAACTTCTGCTTATAAAATTGACCCCATACAGAATGGAACAGCTAAACTAACAGCTGTTTAGTATTACTTTTTAAAATAATGGTCCTAAATTTAAAAATAAAATCAAGTACTTCCTTTTATGATTTTCACATTATAAAACTGCACCATTCAAAATCTGTGGCCAGGGAAACCCCTTTGCAGTAAGACAGTTTCTTTTAATAGTCATCGAGGGTGTTTTCCAGGAAAACATTCCTAACATCCAGTATGGAAGCCAGCTCCAAAATGTGCTTTTGGAGGTGAGGGTTCTCCACCGTTTCATCTCTTGGCAGTTGAGGATAAGATTCTGGATAATTTCGAGTCTCCTGCTAGATGACAGTGAAAACAAAGAGAATCAGACATTCATTTATTTTTACACCCTTTACAAAGAAGATTGCAAAAGGCCAGTTTCACCTAAGAGGTATCCTAACCTGTTTAGTATGCCACACAGAGAAAATAAACTAGCATTTGCAGTTTTCTCTTTCCATTGACTCAGAGATGGTCATAGTGGCAATACAAATGCCCATTTATCTAAGATGGCTAATAATATGTTTACAGAAGCTTTGCAAAAAAAAAAAAGGAAAAAAAAAATCCCCCCAAAAGAGAAAAGGACTTCACATGTACTTACCTACTAGGCTGGAGTTAATTTCTTTAAATTACAGACATATAAGCATCTCCAGTGGGCGATTCATCTCATCCTAAAACAAGTATCTAAGACACTGGGGGAAAATCTATGCCCACTAACAGAAAACATGCTTCTTTCCCCTGATATCAAAGAAGCCCAGGTAGCTAACTTAGACTTGGAAAGCTACTAGATGTCTGCAGTTAGGCAAGATGAATACTGTACCTGTCTGTGCTTCAACTTCCATTTTTTTTCTGTAGCGTTTAAAATGGAGCAGGCAGTTTATATGCCAACACTCACATATATAAAATGGTGTAGATCCAGAAGAAGACTTCACTGTTGGCACAGCATTAACCAACAGGGCAGGAAAATACCATCTTCCTGTTTAGCTTATTCATTTACACTTCAAAGACCTTTCAAAATCCATTCACACTACAATACATTCCAGCAATAACATCCCTCTCCTCCCCACTTCCTCTTACATTCTTGTTCTACACCTTTTTAGTTGTGTAGAAATAATAATCTTGAATTATTAAGAGGAATTTTTCCAGCAGACAAGGCTGTTCAGAGTGACGTAAATGAATCAGAGTGTGTCTGCTGCTTATGTAGAGGAATAAGGCTTCAGCAAGCCAAAGGCTTCATGCTTTTGGAGATATACAAAGGCACAGATTCAATACAAACTGTAGGCATTAGCATGTGAGCATCAGTTAGCTTTCTGAAGTCACAGTGATATGCTTAGCCCTAAGACCCTTCCATCCTGAGGCAGTGCAGTTCTATATGCACTGGACTGTCATTCTCACAAAGGGATAGATATCCCTGCATACCCGGAAAATTTTGTGCATCCTCATAGTAGCCGAGCAGAAGATAAATCTTGTTAGAAGCAAGCGAAGAAATTCATCCCCAAAAAACTGAAGAAAGGACTGATCTGTAGAGAACGCAAAGAAAACTCAAGTTTAGAAAGGATTTAAAAACCAACCAAACAAAAAAAACAAACCAAAAAAACCCCCCAAACAGAGAGAGAGAAACTTGGGGGAAGCCACTACAAATTCGTGTGTATTCCCCTTATTCACTATTCTGTCCCTTTGAAAGGCTGAGCAAGAAAAAACAGCATCTGCTTAAGTAGCACGCTGAGGTTCAGTTGTGCATCTTCAGGCACGTACCTATGGATCGTGAGTGGGTCAGAAGCTGGGCAATATCTCGGTTGATTTTTCTAAGGTAATCTTGACACTTCTCCCACAATCCTCTGCGCATGCTTGATAATCCAGAGACAAACAGGAATGCCATTAAAGGATTGTTCAGAAAGAGTGTGAAGAGGCTACCCCGCTGAGACTGATCTAAAAAAAAAAAAAAAAAAAAAAATCAATAGACAAAGAGATACATTTGACACATGAAACAGAAAAGCTGTCCCTGCCACAGAATGAAGTCGCTCACCCACTAAATTCTGTAACAGAGGAACTACTCCTTTGTGTTAGTTACATCTTCTCTCCTCTTGTGGCAGATCTGTTCTCAAGATGATGCAATGATTAGCAATAAAGGCTTACTGGAGATGTGCATTAACACCAAGAGAAATGAGGTTTTCTCATGAATTGTGGGAAGCCTACGTCTTCATTTTGAGCATATAACTTGAACACAAAAGTCATAACTGAAACAACCGATAGAAGATACTGATTATAAATACTAAAGAGAAGTATTAAACATGGACATTCTTACTCCATTCAAAAAAACAGGCAGTTGAACCTATACACCCCTCCCCGAAGTTGCCCTTTTGTTGGATCACAGTATCCTAAAACCCATTTACTCCATGCTGTTCAACATGTTACGCAGAGGTTCAAGCTTCATCTCAATCAACTGGGAAGTCAAAAAGAAAGGCAATGCACATAAAATCATTTGCCCAAACAGTAAGGCCACTTCCTCTTCAGCAAGGATTACTGACTTGTTTTGGTGCATTTGGGTTTTTTTTCAGGACTTGGGCACACAGCATGCATGGTGTAATGCCATAGTGACACAGGGGCTCAATTAGGTTCAGCTAAGAAGTCTCTGCACAATGCTCTAGGGCACAGCATAGCACCCCCCAGAACTACAGCAAGACTTTCCTGACTAGTCCATGAACACATTATAAGCATCCAGTATTTTATAAAGTTAGTTCTATTTTTCAGAGTTCCTGTTTAAACAGGATTCATTATTACAGTACTTATTTTCTACTTAAGTTTCAGCTAAATAACAGGAATAGTTTCAAAACAAATGAGAACCTTCCACTTCTTGCACATTCTCTCATGATACTCGCCTAACACCACTATGTGGCTTAAGCTAGACCTTTGTACTTGTCTTTGTGATGGATAATAAGCTTAACGTGGCAAAATCCAATGAGAAAGTCTAGAATGATTTATATTTTATAGTAGTCACAAGTACTGAAGAGTATGATCTTTCATTGCCTGTTCCTACTATAAACGCACCTTTTCAGGGCATACAAAGACAAGTTTTCTTTAACCTACCCTCCAAAATCGGAACAAGATCTGAGAAGATTTTGCTCCACACATGGAATTTAAAAGTTGATACCTTAACTGACTCTGCTCACTTTCTGGGACTAATAAAGCTACCCAAAGTGCTAATAACCATCATCATCCCAGCATGGGCTGGCAATTTTCTGAGTCTCCATGTAGGAGAGACTTTGCCCCCTAGCACTTTTTGAAGCTATCTGTAGAAATATCATCGTTGTTAGAATAAAGTATTTGCCATAAACAGTAACTAAACTTTATCATACTACTTCAGGAAACATTAATCTGATTTAGGGATTACATAGTGATGAAAAGCTACCTTTTCCTGAAGAATCTAAGTTATATTTGTTTGGGATAGATACATGATGCAACGGCAACCAGTTAGGAAATGCAATACTACACATACCTTGTAATGCTTTTGGATATGCTGTTGGAGAAAGCAAGCACACCAATGGTTGTCCAAATAAGTTTGTGAAATTCTGTAACAGATAAAAATTTTGAAGTATTGATTGTCACTTTGCTTGCTCTTGAATATTCAGCAGGTTAAGGGTACAAACAATGACAGAGAACACACTAATGCCTGTCACACAGTTCAGCATTGGCAGTAAGGCTGACAAGTTGACTTACTCACAGATCACAGCACAGAAGGAATATAACCCATTGCATTTTAAAGGAATAATTCTCTCATTTCACTGCTACTGACAGCGGACATTAATTTCATGGAAATACAGCTTTCAGTAGTAATACATTACTTGAAAAAAAATCATGTTCTGCAGTAAAAGTGAAAGTCATTGGCTTTCAGGTCAAAATAGATCTAGTGTCTTTCCTCAATACCAACTGAACTATCCAGTCAGAGTAATTTCTTTCACCTTTTCTTTCTAGCAGGAGGAACTATTTCTGATGAAACAGAAAAGCCCAGTGGAGAAAAGTTTTAAAATCAATTTCCTTAAAAGCAAGTATGTCATAACCTTAACATCTGCTATACTGAACCCTCATTTTACAATACTCATTTCATGCACCTTCCACCAGTACCTCAAATATTGCCTAAGTGTCCTGTTGCACACAAATTTCTCCAGAAACCTCAAACGACACCATTGTCCAGTTTCACCAACATTTACCTGGTAACAGTCCTACTGTGTATCTGTCTCGTAGGTATACTGATTGGTAATAATTATCACCAAGAAAAAAAATAATTCATTTACACAACCTCATTAGCTGTTGTACGTCTCGCCAAAACAGCTTTCTTAAAACTGAAGGCTTGCAAAGCCATAGAAAATGTAAATGACCACGTCTGCATCCTATCAGAGCACACATTCAAACCATGCATCCAGAGCATACGAGTGCAAAACACATCTGCAGTGTACTCTTAAAATTGGCAGGTTACAAATGTAAGGTATACATCAGCAGAAGTATTTGCTTGTGTAGAAGCATCAAAAAGCTAATTTTTTAATTCCTTCTGGCTTCTGCTTAATTCAAATGGAACTTTCCCTTCCAGGCAGTATATTTCAATTAAATTAGTTTCACTGAATTAATTTAATCTAAGTCTGCTAAATACTAAAGACAGTAATCTAGTCTAATCAAAATAAAACATTTCCCATATCTGACAGAGTGCTGACTAGTCCTAAAACCCTGTTTCGTTAAAAGCCCAAGGGAGATTTATAATGCTAGATACTAAGGTTTGGTCTCTAATGAAGAAACAAAGACTATTATCATGAAGATGGTAACTGCAGGCCAACCCAGTGCTATAAAGAAACATTTAAAACTCCAGAAGGAGCCACCCCAGACACTGCCAGTTTGAGCTGAATACACACTGGCAGGGGTTACACGTTCTCAAGTAACATGTATGCTTAGTATTCATGAGCAGATTCACATGTTGAATTCTATCTTGTATCACCCAGTTAGAGACTAAAGCAGACTTTTCATACACTCCATCAGTAAAAATGACAATGCAATTAAACACTGCCTACAGCTATAAAGCAAAACCAAGGGACACTCATATATCTCAGGAAAGGTATTACTCACTGACAGTATCTGAGATCATTTTGGACTCTGTCCCAGCGGAGGTTAAGTCAACATAGCTAGTAAGTCCTGCAAAGGGGAGAAACTACACGGTTTAACACAGAATGCACCCTTTGGAAGACAGCTGCTCATGCCAGTCACTACATCTAAACTACAGATCCAGGAAGGTAAGACTCTCAAGCTTCCAGATACCTGTCTCAGCTCTTGCCCAGACACAACTGCCTACCACAGCCCAAGCGAACACCAGGATTTGCTCACCACCACCTCCTCCGCTCCCGATTTCCACAGAAAAGCACTGTGGGCACACATGCAACAAAGGAACAGGAGCATCTTACAGCCATGGCTTGGAGTGGAGGACTACAAGGTGCACCAGGAAAACCTGCCCTGCAGTCTAAATGTTGGTAGCAGCTCTGGATAAGGAATGCCCTACTGTTCAGTGCACGGACAACTCCAAAAAGGATAAAACATATTTTTGTTTCAAAATTGACTCTTTTTTTAATTCAGCATTCAAGTTTCCCAACAGAAGCATTGCTGCTTTTTAAAATGAGTGTCATATAACCTCTTTTCAAAAGAAGTCACTTCACATGAAAGCTTTACTAAGCTGAGTATTTATACCACATCACTAACAAAGGCCTTGCATTCTTACTGGCTGGAGTTCTTTTGGTTTTTTTTAAGACTTTGCATTTGACCATAATCTTGGACAACCACAGCTACAGGAAGATACTGATTTAAAAATATTATTTCATCCACATATACAGTGGTAACTTTCAAGAACACAGCCATCTATATTTAAATGGAAGTGTTAAAAAAAAAATCCATGCCTTTAAGTAGATATGCTCGATTTGCAGTTATCTTCCACTTTCAGCTAAATATATATATATATAGGAGGAAGCTGTTTAAGTGCCACTGATTTGACAAACTGGCAAGTCACTTCCTGGCAGGACTTACTTTCAGTCATTACCATTTAAGTCCTCCAGAGAGGGGGAGAGGATGAGAATGCGTGCAGGAGAGCAGAAACGGGTTGTAGAAAAAGATGTGTTAGCAGTTGCTGTTACTGCCAGTATTGCTAGCAGTGACATTTAAATGTCAGGATAGCTACTGTCCTATCAGAAAAGATCAGAGCAGCCATGTGGAAAAAAGTCAGCACACTGACTTCAACTTCTCACACAACTGCACAGAACCTCTTTGTTTGTGCCAGTGCTTGAGTCTACAGAGCATCGCACAACATACCCAGAGGACAGTCACAGGACAGCACTATCAGTATATTCTGGTGACCAGGAACCAAGCATGTAAGCACGCACAGAATGACGACAGACAGGAATTTACAAGGGCTAGAAAATACTGAGATTGAGAGCTCTGCCACCTACCTTCAGCTGAAAACAAAACAAAACACCTAAACCCATCCCCACACATCTATCTGCCTAGGTTCAATGGCAATAGATTGTGAAGGTGAACGTGAGTTCTCAAATGCTGAATATATTTTTTTAAATAGGGGTCCATGCTCTTTTTTTTTTTTTCTCCCTTCATTCTCTTTTTACATTCCTCACAGTTGTGCCCACACGCTTCTGATCTGGGTCAGAGCTCCTAGCTTCCATAATCCTGTCCTGAAATACTTCCAGAACTCACATTTCTATACTCCTTACATACAGGCAGAGTTGGACTTCTCTCACACCAGCTGCTCTGTGTGCTTAACTGACGGAACACTGGTGTATTTTACACTACTGATGGTCAGTTCACTGCAGAACAAGGAAAAGAAACTAAATGGAGGTTACAGTTTTTGCTTACTGTGTGCCAACAAAATCTAAAGAAAATTCAATTATCAAATTTAGATGTAATACAAGAAGTGAGTTCTACTGTAAACACTTGACAGTTATTCTCACAAGAGCTACAGATCTACATGTGGGAATCCATAACCTCAAAAAGATCCTTTGCTCTAAGCTGTCCACAGAACTCTGGTATGTCCAGAGCTGTATTTGAATTAAGGATGACCAGGAATCCCTTACTCTTTCTTACAGAGCTGATCCACTTGGCATCTTTCAGCAATTCTACTAGAGAGAAAGGGGGTAAAAAAACCAAAGCAAACCAAACCAAACAACGAAACCCAAGACACACTTTTTCCCCCGAAACAAAACCAAACCCCCCTGCTGTTATACTGGAATGAATGTCAGGAAAGAGCAGAGGAAAATAAATCCCTTCCAGATCTTCATTTTCTCAAAAAGACAAGTAAATCATTCCAATTGTGTTTCCCTCCCTTTAAAGGGGGAAGAGAGTTTAATAAAAAGCAGATTTGCACAGAAATCTAGTGTGGTGAAGTTAAATGCAGTAGTATTTAAAAAGCCCTTTGAAATGTATTACAATACAACAAACCAAAAACCCTACAGAGAGGCCAGATCATTATTAAGACTGTCAGGTGAAAGTTCCCTGGCTCCATACAGAACTATTCTGAATCATACTGATCACTGATTTAGGAACCCTCATCGGCCCTTTAAAACAAATGACACAGACTGTGGATACCGAACAAGGAACAAGTTCATCTGGCCACTAGACGTCCCTATTCCTCCTCTGAAATGCAGCTGTGAATGTTCACTTTTATCACTGCACATAATGGAGCTATAAAAAGGAAGACATAAGGAAGTGGCACTTTCCCCAGATATAGCACAGTCTTAATATCCCATTCATGAATGTAGTAAGTGTCGTAATGCTATCCAGATTCAACTGGCAACTGAGATTGAAAATGCCTGCTTCTGTATTACCCGAATTGCAGATTCCCAAAGGTGATTTGGCATGGAGTAATTCTACTGTAAGTCCATAGCACCCTAGGAAGGAGGCTCATTGTCCAAGCATATACCACTCTACAGTAACAAATTTGAGTCTTGTTATTTCCTTGGTTCAGATACTTTTCAGACACAGACACCCCGTGTTTTATAAGATCAGGCTCAATGCTTTGACTCCTTTCTGTTGCTTAAAAGCAACTGAGTGTTGGATGACTGGAAAAAAAAAAAGCAGATTAGTTATCTCCCTCCCCCACGCACACACACCAAGATTTGTCTTTGGTATATAACAAAAATAAACCTCCCACCAGAGACCTTGGAAATCTTGAACCTTTTTTCCCTCCAGGAGGATTTATTACTTTCCAATGAGCGGCTGTTCATGTGCTTCTCCTTCTTGTTCCTATTCATAGGATCAGATCCTGACTAGCATGCACAACCTCAAAAGAAAAGAAAGACTGAATACAAACTGTTTAAAAAAATATCCTGTTAAAAGTGTAAGCTAACTAGGGATTGACACTGTATCCTATCATACGAGTAGCTGCCTTCAAGTGCCTTACCTTATAGGCAACACTGTTTGAAGAGTCCACAATGATAAACAGGGGCTTTCTTGTGAAAGGATAGAGATCTCCAGGGTGAAGACTGAAAAGAGAAAGGGACACTTCACAGAGCACTAGAATTGCTGCAAAGCTGTGACAGTGCACAAGCTTCTCAGACACACAGATGCCCATGTCCAGATAAAAAGCAAGCAGACTTCCTGTGCCCAGGTCCTCACATTCATCCTCAGAGAGTAACTGCAAAACTAACTTGGTATTCTCTGTACTATGGGCAGTTGGACTTAGTACTTCTTTCCCAACAAGAGAGGTTTATCTTCTTGAGAGGTCATCCACCATTAATTTGAAATCTTCCAGTAATAAAAATTTACTTAAGTCACAGTAATACCTTTTGAGTGTTTAAATCACCATTTAAAGTTGCATATTCATTTCTAATTGTTCACCTTCAAGCCAATCTACATTATGATGTCCTGTACTGAAGAGTTTGAATTCAAGAGGCTTTGGTATGTTTTTCTCTATTAAAGACAAATTCTTCTGAATATGCATTTGTCACACTCATGAAACTTACCAATGCATCTCCTTGTAAGACTGGTTTCGCTTGTGGATAGCATCCCCATTTATAATGTCCCGGTTACTATTTGTCAGAACACCACCAAAATCATATGGACCTACACATGGCAAAAAGAAAGCTAAAATTAGCAATGGCAACTCACCTCTGTTATGGATTTAATGATTATATGAAAAGGAGGAAGCAACCACAAATCCCAGAAAACTAGGTGTATCTGAACTACTGCATTTGTAAGGAGGGGATGGAGGAATGCGGAGACTACCTACCTATTCAATTTTATGCATTTTTAGTAGTTTCAGCATCTATCAAATAGAAGCAAGCAATGCAACTTCATACCTTCTAATTTATTTATTTGCTATTTATCCACAAACATAATACAAAAGATCCAAATATTGGCTCTTGTTACGCTACATAGCAAAAAGATTAAAACTGTTACACATTTCATACAGGAAAATCAATACCTTTGTAAAATTACTATATGAGCTAGCATATTCTAGATTCAGAATTTGACCAAAAAATAAGGCTAAGTCAATCAAAAACCCTGTAGCCTCTCCAAATAGATATAATACTATCACCCGCAGTTACAACACTGCAAAGGGGAGAAGAGCGAGCTCAGAGAGCGAATATGCTTTCAACACTCCTAGAAAGGACAAAACCATTTTAACCAGATTTCAAATCTGCAGCAAAGGTTTATTTTTTAAGATTTCAAATACAGAATTCACAATTTTTACATGCACACAGCCTGAACATGTGTTCCAAAGGTAAGCTAAAGAAATATTCCACTAAGTCTGCACAATGGAGCTACCTGCCTAACTGTCTGATGAAGAGCAAAGATGAAAGTAATGACTATAATAAATACCAAATCGTACACAAAAAAAATGTGCTAGAGATACCGGGAAATATTTCTGCCATTGATATGGGTATGAAATGTCACTAACATTAGTAAAATAAAGTATTAGGATTTCCTCATTCTGTTATACATTTGCAGAGTTGGTTGACCCATATTTGGCCACTGAATGCAATTTTTTCAGGTTTGGATACATAAGACACCTTTCCATTTTAAGGGAAGCTTTGGGAATACAAAATTAGGAACAGAACATACATTAATTTAACACTGTTACAAATGTCTCACGTGATCTGGCAAACAGAAATGGCTTACAGGCAATAAACAGTGCAACTTGCTGCTGCTCTCCCTTTTAATAAGGTAGAACTTTTTGGTCTGTGCAGACTACACTACCTTATTAAAAGAATGAAGTTATAAAGGGATTAATTTAATGAAAACTGAAGTCTGACTATGCAGCTCTTCATACAACAGAGCCTGGATGCCTCTACAGTAAAGTATTAAGCTGAAACAATACATGCAGTGAAGTGGACATATCACAGGCTTTAAAGAACACAGTTTAGTTAGAACTATTCACCAAGTTGCAGCAAAAAGTAAAATGTTAAAACCATTTAAAAAAAATCACTGCCACAATCCAAAGCTGACAGGGATTTTTTTCCTTTAACATTTTGAGAGCTCTATAAATCATGCACTGGGATGGACAAGGCATGCATCTTATAAAGGAATGCAAGTCTCAAACAGATGAGGCATGTACAATATTTAGGATGTTAAAAACTTTTTTTTCCCTCTTAAATTATATAAATAGATCTTTTGATTGTGTTTACTTCAGCCAACCAGTTTTCAGCTTTTAGATTGCAGCTGCATCCAAATATTCTGCTAGGTTGCAAAGAACAGGAGGATGAGGTGAGGGGAATTGTCAAAAGTCATGAGAAGGGCTTGAATTGTCAGGTTAACAAGCGTGCAAATAGAACAGTCCCTGCAGATGCTTCAGCCCTTTTACCACCCATCTCCTGACCATATGTTCTCATAGTACTGGAGATTGGAAAGAATCACAAAGTGCCATTTAGCTGTTTATTAACTTTGCACTGATGCATCAACTGAGCCACGTGGTCTTCAAAACTGGTGAAGCTTTTAATACTTCAGATGCATCAAAAACCGGATATGTCCCTTGAAAAGGTCTCAGGTTAATGCACACTAATTAAAACACAGGGAATTAACCACTGTTTGCGGAAAAAAAAGGCTATCTTATTAAGTAGATGGGAGAATAAAATTGACTTGTCTTTTAAAAGGAGCTTTGTGACATCTTTCTTGGTCACTTGTCCTGGAACATAAAGAGAATTCAAGCCCTGTTCATGACAGGGAGCATTCCTTTATTGTACCTTCACTATCCGAACGACCTGATGGAAACACGCCCGTGGCAGACAAGTAAATCAGCAGTACACTGTTTGCAGGCAGCTCCTGAAATTCAAATAAAGAGAAGAATGGCAAGGGAAGAAATGTATAAGTTTATTTTAATATTCAGTCATCACCTTCATAAATACATAGTCATTTAAGACTGCACTACTGTTTCTGGCTTCCCTTCACTCTGCTCTTCGTATATGTATATACCCTTCCCCACCACATATACCCCTTCAAACAGGTGAGCACCCAGACAAAAACATAAACTGATGACACAACCATAATTTTTTTTCCACACAGACCTCTAGGCTGATATTAGAGGTTCAAACAGCAGTAAAACACATCTGCTTCCACATAGACTCTCTTACTATCTAGCTAAATCTGAGGCTTTCCAAGATACGGAAACCAAAAGCTGCCAAGATCCATGCAGAAGCTAACTCCCGAGCAATTCAGGATCCTAAAGGAAGTTCTTTGTTTCCAAATACCCCAGGGTCTGCAACATCTGCCTTTTCCCCCTGACCCTTCTCAGCTGGACAACAAGCACAATACATTCAGGTTTCTGAATAGACCTGTAAACGAAATCTATTTTCCACCTTTCTAATGGGCTCTCTGCAAGAGGAAACATATGCTTTTAACTTCTGCAAAAGGCGGAGCATGCAGGCACCCAAAATTCTAAGTAGTAAGGATGCACTTCCTTCACCTCATCAGCTGTTTCTTTACAGTTGTTTCTTGAAAAAAATTGTACTTGTTTCTTTATAGGATGCATATTCTGTTTTTCCTACTAAATCCTAAGTTGCTGACTTGTACAGTCATAATTAAGCATAATGAACCCAGCAACTTTATTAAATTAAGATAAGCACAGGAACTGTATTAAAAAAAGTCTACAAATGTACAGATTACTTACACGGAAGAGAGCACTGGGTACCAAAATAAGACAGGCAGATAAAAAACACAGCCATGTGCAGGAGAAAGATACAATTCCAACAGAATACAGAACTGGAGAACTGCCAGGTATACAGTGCTTAAGAACAACGCTTGACATACTTCCCTGATTTTGGACTGTGCTTGGCACAACATGAAGTAGAAGAATACTCTTAAGATTCTTCTGTTCTCCAGATCTCTTATCTCAAGAAATATTTCCTATATAATATATATAGGAAATAGATAAACTTCATATAGGAAACACTTGTTACCTGTGTGTCTGTATATATAAATATAAATGTATGTATATATGCATGTGTACCTACACACGCACAAATAAAATTACTGGATAAGATGAAATCATATGCAACTATTACATTACATCACATTACTTAAGGTTTTCCATAGTATTGCCATGCACCACACTTGATACTGGACAGCTAGTACTAAGACCGCTTGCACCGGAGTTGTTCAAGCTTTGCTTTGAAAATGGCTGTATTTTAGCAATGATTTAACAACTGCTGTATAACAGGAAGCTGGGTTTCTGTCTTAAAATGAATTTTTTTTCTTTCCCTTAACGGCAGTCAACACATTTGCCTTTATTATACAAATTACACATATCTATAATGTTTCCATCCTCTCTGAAGATCATACTGAACATTTTAAGAAGGCTGAAAAGGCTTCATTATCTTGAAGTATAAAAGATTATCTCAACCACATTTTATTCAGTCTCACATACATTCTGGATATTTTTCTATTACAAATAAATTCACCAATTTCACAAACCTTAAATGATGCTGCTAAAAATGTATATAGCTGGCTAAAAGTTGGTTTATAGAGTAGGTATTTATGGGGGTTTTCCCGCCTGGCTGGTTTCTCCGTCGACTCCTGTTAAAAAAACCAAACAAACAAAACAACACAAAACCCCCAACAACCGTGTATTACCAAAGCAGCTTCATAACCCTCTAAATTTCTGTTTATTAGATTGTTCATCTTCAGAACACTTCCCACACAAATGGTCTGCCCATGCTGCATTTCCTAGTACACAGTAAAGCAAAATGCACAGTATTTGAACCAGAACTTTATATTATCCCTCATTTAAATTTGTTACCTAAATCTTTGTTACTCTCTACAGCATCATGCAAGAAAAGAGTGAAAAAATTCACTCATCTCAACTAAATAAATGAAAATCTATGTATTTCCTTTTGCCTCTAGATAAATTTTTTTTTTGCTTTCTGTGAAGGGGATATTTAACTTTCAGATGACTTAGCAAGCTGATGAACTTATCTGGCTGCATGACTGCTAGAGTGAAAACAAAGGAAGGGGTGAATGCATATGGACAAGGACAGGCATGGCACCCCGTCAGAAGTACCTCGGCTAGACCAATGTAAACCACTTGTGAAATGATGCCCAAATATTCACTTCTGCTATTTTTTCCACTGTTGAAGGTCTGCTAAGGAGAAAAAAAGGAAGTGTGTGTGTGTGGGAAGACATTACTTAGATCAAACTCCACAGGTCTGAGCTACTCTTCACTAACTTCCAGTAATAGTTACACCAGCTTTACTAACTTGCTCTGCACAGTGTCAATACTGAAAGAGTATACCATTTAAAACAAAACAGGCAAAAAAACCCCAGTTAAGATCTGTTGCCAGGCTTGTCACTGAAATGGAACTTACCTGCATCCCAGGTTTGTTCATTTGTGATGCTAAATTCATTGGTTCCCTTTCAAGTGCTTGTAGCATTCGGAACATATCAATTGTTAATTCACTGAACTTGACCTGCAAAAGAGTCAAACAGTTTATTCTGCCAGATACAGATTAAACAGTACTTCTTGGGAATTATCCAGGTAAGAGATTCAACTGCATACCAGACAGACCATTTTCTGTCTCTCAGGGATCTGTCAGTGTCATCTTTGATTCTCTAAAGACCTGTGAATGACTTTTAAAAGAGCTCACAGAGGACAAAGTCTATTTATTACTGGTCTACCAGGCCAGTCCACTGTGGACCCCTGCTTCCCATATTACAGATTTTTCTGAGGTGCTTACAAATCAAGTGCTGAAACTGCTATGTACTATGAAAAAAGATACACAAACTGTAGTTTAGATACAACTCCCTTGCTTACCTGAAAAAAGAGCTCAGAGAGAAGTCATGAAGTCTGTACAACTTCACTATCATCATCATCATCTAAAAAACAAGTTCTTGAATGTCTTTTGAAAAACCCTTCCTCTTGCAACAAGCTGGAGTATGTCATGTGAAAGCCTAAGTCAAGCTTTTTCTAGACATACCCCAGAGGCCTCTCATGCTTGAATGCTTTTAAGAACAATCCAGTGTATGAAAATCAATTGTATCTACTTAACTGACATGATGAATACAAGCAATAAGAGGTTAGTACCACAGGTCTAATATCTAATATTTCATTTTTAGCTCTTATTTCCAAGAACCTCTTCTTCTTGCTGCCACTGCAAACTTCACAATCAAATATGTCAATGTTTGCCTCTATTGGAATCTCTGTTGTTTGATCAGAAGGGATGTCACAGGGGGAAGGACTCCAAACTTCAAAGACACAAACCCAAGTCCCTGGAATTTCTTTTACCTGGTTGTTGCAGTTCCCAATAATCAGCGCATCTGCAAGAGCAAGCTGTCCCACTATCATTCCTTGCTCTAGCAACGGAGCTCCTGTTTCAGAAAGCCTGTTAGAGGTGATTACAATGGTGTTGTCATCATTTAAAACCATGACAGGGTCTGCCTAAAAAAAGCAACCAGAATAAATCAGGAATTCAAGAAAACATACATATTTGCAGTCAGCGAGAAGTCCAAAGGTCTTGTCACTTACAGTAAACATTTCATAACTGAGGCAGATTTTTTTAATTCATTTGCCATACATCTATTTGTATGCAGGCTACAGAGTAATGTCCTACTACCTCGAAAGGCAACAGCTCTTAGGGACTGCAAGCAAATACATGGTACACGCACACAAAGGTACAGCAAATAGAAAAACTCTGCTTCAGCTGTTCTATATGTGAGGAACCAAATGTCATCAACAACCTTACAAATTCATGCAGAATAAACTACAACACAGAAGAACTCTGCACTATTTTAGTTCGTCTTCCTTTCCTAGAAATAAATAGCAAAGAAGATGAGCAAATGATAATGCTGCCATCCATTCTGACAATATTTAAATAAATACTCGTGTTACATAGTGACATCTTGTACAAAAGGAGGAAAGTACTGTCTCACCTGACAGAACAAAAAAAAAAAATTATTTTCCTTTCAACAAACTTTGTAAAGTGGTCACATTACAATTATGCTAAGAGCCCATCAGTTAACTGCCATGCTTACACCATATTTTCCATTATGTACTGCTTATGCATTGCCAGTGTGATAGACCAGCACTCCAACAAAGTACACTTTGAAACACATCTTAACAACAGCAGATTGGATTGGCTTCCAAAACAACAGAACTAGAATTGGCAGTCTCTCCAAAATATTGACCATGATAACTGCTGTGCTTTCAATTCCACCATTTTCTGAACACCAGCAGCAAAACCAGTAAGGTGACCAAGTGTATCTCTGCTTCATGCTTCTGACTTCAATACGTTACATGACCAGGTCGGACTCTCCAGACACTTTAACGGCTGTCACTGTTACGCTACTGTGAAAACATTTCAACAATTAAATTGGACAGGAATACTGTCCCTCCACGTGGCACGCCTGCTTACCACACAGAGGTGGTGACATATGAACACTTCAGTGAACAAATCAGAAAATTTTACTTTTAAACTAATAACTAAGAGGGAATGGTATTCTCACCTCAATAAACGCTGCCACTTCCTGAAGAACCAGGTTCCACTCCACCTGATCTTCAGTATTAAAACGATGGGTGTAGTCTTCAATTTCATCTGACAGCTCCTGATGTAAAAAGTTCAAAGACAGACATAATCACTTCTTAAACTGAGAGCTTAACAAGCAGTCAGTAACTTTACAATTTGGTTAGCTGTGCTGGCCTTTAAGAATAATTAAAAAAAAATAAATTACTTGAGAACATATGCAGCACACTTATGACTAACATGCCAGCCAAAACGCGCTCTTTCAAGAGACAGAATGCCAATGTTACACTGAGTTTTGGCAATGCAAAATGTCTTTTAAGTAGGTCCAAATGCAAAGAATATCTGGAGTTAAGTATAACTATCCCACTCACATACAGCTATGTCACTGGTAATTACCATAAGCTACTGATACCAAGGACTTAAATTTCAGCTTAGAAGTAACTTTAAATACACTGAGAAAGTGAATGGTATGGCTTTTTTAGTTGCTACTAAGCTAAGCTAGCAGTTCAAGTAAGCTTAGACACAAAAGACAGTAATGCAACCTACACAAAACTGCCAATACCAGAAGCTGCTTGCAGCAAGGTTGTTAGAGGGGTTTTGGAAGCATATGCTGTCAGGAGAAGCATGCTGTTCCTTTGTTGTAGTTTATCTCCCTATCTAGGCTGCAGCTACTGGAATAGTTTTACTTGGTGTTCAAACAATGCTATCAAATCATTTGAGCTTAAAGTGTCATTATTAAATGTCTGATTCACAGAAGATATTCACTGTGTTGGATGTCAGATACACTAGAAAAGCAATGATCAACATCAGCCTGTATTCTATTTGCTGTACGTAAAGACTTGTGTTTATAGGCATTTAGTGCTTTACTCCCATGGCAGAGGCACATGCAGATCCAACCTCTCCAATTTCAAAGTAATACCTACATTATTTACCAAGATTTAATTTTGATGGGTCTCGGGAAGACGCCAAATGTATTCAGGATGTGTTCTAGACACGGGACAGAGCAATAGCAGTTTGGAAGGGAAGAGAAAAAAGCTCAATGCCAAGCTAGGAGACATTGGCTTTCCAAGCAACAGTGTGTCATGAAGACTTGCTGGGGGAGATTCCACCGATGTCTTAAATCTGCTACAGGAATGACGATGTAGTCTGAGTTATCAGATGATCCCCGCTTTTTCATATTAATAACATGCAGCTTACAGTTTATTCCTAACTAACTATATAAATTTGTGAAGTTTTTCTCTAGCCAAATGTTCACATCATACTGAGTCTTTCCATAGCTCTAGCCATGTTATTCCTTCCTTCTGTGGCATCCAATAGCACAATCAATTAAATGGGGG
>JAVKLA010000052.1:19771611-19797671 GCA_034782735.1 Sagittarius serpentarius | reverse complement strand
AAAATGAGGTGGAAAAAACTGAAAGGCTATGCTGCAGTAGCAGCTGACATTCTAGATCTAATGAGTGGTATTTCAACTAAAATAGACTATATTACAGATTCCTTAACTAGCTGAAAAGTCCTGAATAACCAGCAACCTCCCACCCCTTACCACCTTCATCCTCATTTTGACATACCTTTACAAGGTCCTTTACAACATCCATTTTGTTGAGCAAGAGGCAAACCACTATAAACCTTGCATAGTAACGCAGCTTCTTAACCACTAATTCAGGCCTAAACACAACAAAAACATCACAGTCAAATTTGAGATTAAAATAGAACACCGGTAAGCAACAGGGGTAAGGGAGAAGGGGAGTTTAAGACCAGAGCAAGGCTGAACACTCTGCAGATTAAGAGTTTTAACTGAATTCATGTGGAGATCAATAGCTACCTGGTTGCTTAGAGAATTATTTAAAATGGAGTGCAGAGACATAAAATATACGTCATGAAAGCCACAGCCTCCCCTTTCCCCACAGTCTCCTTACATGAGAACAGGCATGGGAGTCAGATAGAATTGCTGGCTCTTCAAACCTTCTGACAGTTCATGGGCACTATCTGACCCCACTGCATCACATGATAATCACTGCTGGCTCAGAGTTCACCCACCTGGGAGAACTTAAAGATCTGCAAGTCAGCATAGCCCTTAATTACTCATCCATTTCTAAAATCTTCTGACAGCATCTAGAAACATGCTTGGTCAAGCCTACGTTGTCTGAAACAGCTTAAGCACTCAGACTGAAATGGAGAGATTTTTAAGAGAAAAGATAATAGGATCAACAGATATCAGAACAGAGCTGGGAAACTTTCATCTTTTTATGGAACACAGGTGCATTTAGACATCAGCAAGACTAGAGGTGTGTGAATAGTTTTAGTCCAGAAATCCTTGAATGCTTGGCAGGAAACTCCCTAACTAAATGACTTCAGATCATTTCTTCTTTAACTTTACTTTGATCAAGGAACCTAGGTTTACTGGCTAGAATGTAAGATCAGGATGCAGAATTGAATTGTCTACCTATTCTTAAGTATATCTATGTTCTTGGCAGGCAGCACATTTTCTGCACTGCCACAACACAGCCCTGCTTTGAGCGTACCTTTCTCAGCGTAGTGTCTTAAAGGAAGATGTTGCGCCTCCTGAAGCTCTTGGACCTTGTCCCAGTCAGTTACAGAGGGCTTTTGTACTGCAGTACTAACTGATGTTCCCCTGAAAAGCCTGATTAGAAACAAACAGGTTCTTCTACTTCAGCCCAACTGACCTATCTTTGAGCCACTGCATACTAGGTCCCGGCACAGATACTGCTCAGGACTCGACATGACAAAACTTTGGGGCTAATAGCTTTCTAGCCCGGACCAGATAAAAGAATATTCTTCCAGTCATACAGCAAAGCTCTTATTTATACTGAGGTTTTTAATCATGGCAGGAGGATTAAAAGAAAATTCCTTCAACAACACTGATTTTATCTCAGTTAAGCTCCTACAGTTTATAGTTATTTGCTGCTTTCATACACCATTCTAGTCTTGAAAAAACGAGGGCATTCATTCAGACATACCTGTCTTCTTTGTTGACCTGGGAGTAGTATGACCTCTGCCTAATTGCTGAATAGAAGGAGAAAGCTTCATTGAGATAGCTGGTTTCTGAAGTGCGCAAGCTGTGGAGGAAGAATCAGATTAGCTCACTGCTCCAGATGGAAATCCATGCCAAACCCTCCCTTCCTGCCCCCTCAACCATCTTGTGCATCAATGGCAAAACTCCCTCCTCAAGTAACATCATATGAAAGCCAGACTCTCATTCTTTGTGCCTGCTGGGAAGACAGATTTCAGAGCTTGGATCCTATTTCAGACAACAATTAAATCTGCCCATCTTGTATCCATACATACAGGTGACAGGCTGATTGAAAAGTTTAAAGGAACATTAAGCTCCCAAACTTGTAAATCACACTTTTGGACAAGAGTCAAATACAGCATGCAAGGAAGACTTAGAGACACTTTTGAGGTAGGAGGTAAGTCCTTAGGCAGTATCATCGTGACTAGCAATGTAGTATTGGGCTCACAGGTGCCTTTCTCTGCAGCACCCCCATGCAGTCCCAAAGGGCCTTCTCATTCAGAAACAGGCACCACAACTCAACTGATACATTGATTTCTCCTGACTGAGTATCCAGATGTTTAGCATGGAGCTGCCACTAACACTGCATTCCCCTACTGAATCTTTTTCTGTGCTTACTTACTAATAATGGTAATAGAGCTGCCCAATCTTGGAAGCAATTTCCCCAATTTGCCACCGCTTCAACCCATACCGATTGTCCAATACTTGTCTATTTCGCAGGAGAGAAAAGAAAGATTAAAAGGCATTCCAGAATTTCTCAGAACATCACACCAGACAAGACAAAGAGCCATCGTAGGGCCAAATTCAGCTTTCATTACTGGTGTGGCATTCCCAGTAGCAGTCCCTCACAGAGCCAACAGCACTGCATACACACACCAGAACAAGGACCATTTATCTTGCATAATCTTGCGAGAGCTAGACATAAGTATGTTGCACAAAATACACACAACAAAAGGTCACAACTTCCCAGGAGAACACTCATCTACACAGCCAATGTAAGGTGTGAAAGATCAGAGCCCACGCTGCAGCAAGATGCTTCACACCATTCCAGATGGGTTCTGCACTGCAGAAGCCATCATCTCAGCTTCTCCTTGGTAATATATTAAAGCAACATGTATTCAAGTAGAGCAAAAGATTTTGTTAAAAAAGTCACATTGAAAAGTCTGCAACATTTTAATTCACTAGACTGTGAGCACTACAGGAAGTGACTATTCCCTCCCTTCATCTTTGAATAACACAGTGAAATCTCAATCTTAACTGGGAGCCCTAGGCATACCAGAGATCAAAGTTGCACTTAAAGTCACAGAACACATGTGCCTACGACATCCTCTTACCGATGTTGCTGTTGAAACTTCCAGAGTTTGGTGTAAACGTCAAATGTTCGCCCAAAATAGGATTGCCACTGTTTTTGCCCATACTGAGGTAAATCCCTGCAACAGACAAGCAACAAATGCAGTTACAGAGTAGATTTGAGTCAGCCCAGCATGACAGCAGCATATTTGTGTCAATGTCAGAATAGCTTTGTTCAGAATTGACTTGAAATGGTTTAAAACTCTGCCTGCGCCCAGGACTAAAAGAACCATGATTCCTGTAGTTTCTCAAAACCTCTTGTTACTGGAATCTGCAAGGAAATCTTGTTTAGCCTGTAGGAAGTACGTGTATCAAGATCTGACCATAGTACCCCTAAACTATGCCACAAAACAGACAGCATATTAATTTAACATATATACAAGACTGCATATGCATATATATAAGAAAGAAACATGTATTGGGGGGAGGAAGAAATTCTTCAGTGCTGTCTCCTAATTATCGCTTCCTACTTTCAGATGAATTCTCCAGTCACTTTTCAAATGCAAAAGGATTGAAGTTATCAGTGTTAATAAAGGTCCCATGCATTTTGCAAATCTTCCAAGTGATTGCCTGCATTTAATCACTGTTTGGGGACACAGAGAGACAGCGTCTCAAACTGCCTGAGCTCTGCAGGTTCCATACAAAAAAGGACAACACTATAACATCAAACTGAAGGCGTGCAGCTTAACCGTAAGTTTTGATGTAAAACTTTTCCTACTAAGGCAATAACTAGGCCTTCAAATGCAAGAACTGTAATTCAATCACTTATTCAAAGAACAGCAGAATTATTCTAGTTATTCTAGTGTCTATTGCCTGCCAATATTCACAATCCTTAATGTCCAGCCTGAAAGTGCTGTCCAGCTGCATATTGACAGTTCCCCTGCACAGACCCCTTACAAAAGGCTGACTCTCCCTCCCCAAAAGATTCAACAAGATGGGTCCTGTCCAACAGCTTCCACCAGTTTTATAGGTAGACATTCATTTTTAAGTTAGTTATGAAACATATGGTATACTTACAGTGTATTTATACAGTATTTATTATGAACATAAGACACGCTGTATACATGATCCTGTTCTCTCCGTTTACACCTGGCATTCTGGAATGGCTATTCCAAAAGGCAGAATAGCAGGAGGTGGAAGCAGTGCTCTCCATGAGCAAGTTAACGTGAGTCACGTTGGGTATGTACAAAACCATTGGTATTTATGGACAAATATAGTCTAAAGGGCAAAAAGGAATCCATGCTCTCTAACCCCTGTAAACATGCCTTTATCAAGGTTCCTCAATATTAACATATTCTCAACAGCATCAGAAGAACAGGCCCACAAATAATCTCTCCAAATAGGAAATGACAGTGTTCCTACATGCATTTTTCAACAGGTGATTGAAAACATCTTAACTGTCTTGCTAAAAGATAAGTAATTTTATGGTTATATGCACAGAAAGCTAAACTAGACTCTTAAAATATCATGGGGGGTGGAAAAAAACCCTACCCAAGAGCAAGCAAAATAATCTAATGGAAATTAGTTCATTTAGACTCGTTTAGACTGATATTTCTTGCTACTCATTAAGGAAATAGTCTTTTTTAAATGGATGAGGCTGTTCACTGTGTTTCAGAAACAGACTCTATAACATCATACATAAATCAGCTGTCCAAATGTCACCAGGTCAAGCAAGCATATGGATGCTCACAGCTAACATTCACTGGGTCAGGTTACATCACCACCACCACATTTGTCACCCTCTAACTCATAGTTAGAGATATGTCAGAACCTGAGACCTTCTGGTTTTTTTGTATCGGCCTCCAGTGCTACAGGTGAGTTAGTCAGTCCAGCTCAGTTCTGCTTTCATACCTCCACTCGACTTCCACGCTGTGATATATTTCCCTCCACCTCCACCCCACAACTATGATGTAGTCCTAAGGATTTTAGCTTTAAAGGTTTGTGCTCTCAATCCTAACTGAAGGCCATCACCTGAGAGTTAACTGAATCTCAGAACAAATGCAACAGAGAAGACGAAAAACCCTCGGTCTCACTGATCTATACAAATCTATATTGAAGCTGATTCATAGGAGGTATACAACTCTGCAAGTGGAAGTGGAAGAGCTTTTTCAAGACAGCATAAGCTTTCATTGATTCAAGAATGATTTCTTCAGGGAATGCTCTCTCAAATCACTGTGCTGGTTAACGTACCATCCAACACCTCAGTCTTCAGCAGACAAGCAAAGAAAAGCAGCATATTCCACTTCCAAGCCTGGGAGGTCGAGACTAAGGGTAACACCACCTTTTGGAAACCGTGCCATGTCCTCTGGAGGAGTATGACAAGCAAAGCAGTATACTACGATTTCCAGAGCAGCGTACTGGCGCATTGCTGCTAAGTGTAATAGCACCCTAGGTAGAAAAGGAAATTAATACTCCTTTGCTCATCAGCCAAGTGTATTTCCCACACAGCTTGAAGGGACCTAGCTTAGTTACTACATGTAAAATGAATCTCTTATCAGCTATGATTCTTACCAGCCTGGAAAACCATTCCAGTACTTGCTGCTGCTATTCTATGAAGATGTCAAGGAATCTCAGCAGGATTTTGCCAAAAAAAAAAAAAAAAAAAAAAAAAAAAAAAAAAAATCCCCTCAAACTTGCAAGTGGCTGCTCAACATCTTGGAACATACTTTGGTGTAGCAAGGGATAAACAGGAGTATAAACACGTGCTTCAGGGCACCAACATCTTCAAATATAGCTTGATACAAACACATGCAAATTTAAAGCATTTACTGCAAGGAATGAGTCACCACTTTCTATTATTGTAATAGATGTAAACATTTTAGCTAAACAAAAGAAGTCAAGAAACTGTCCGAATACATCCCTAAGAGACATTGCAGTCTTTGATATAGCAAGAGGTAGTGTTAAATTTAATTAGAATATCCACAAGTTTCAATGCTAAAAAAACCCCAAAAATAAAAAGTGAATACAAAACAACACCAAAATTGACCATTAAAAAAAAAAAAAAAAAAAAATCAAAGTTCCCTGGCACTAACTTAAAGGATGACTGAATTAGCAAGTTGACTCAAAGAACCCTACCAGTAGTAAATTGGGCTTTCTAGGCCAAGTTGCTTAGGACATTTAAGCAAAAGTCTTAACATAAGGAAACAAGAAAATATACCCTTCTTCTCTCAAACACCAAGAAGTAGGTATGTGCATAAATTAAGAAATAAGCAGGTAATTATTTGCTGATCATGCTTACACATATATCCCTCATCAGTAAGCTAATACACTCTTTAAACCTCACCTGTCATTTTCCCTTGCACACCTCTGTCACCCCCTCGATTCTGTACCTTCCTCTGTACAAGCCCAAGCATTCTTATAAAACCTAGTTCAATTCACTGAGCTGCAGTAGTTTTGAATATATGAAAATTAGTGGCATTTAAAAAAGCCTGTTAGAGCAGTGTACACGTGTTTGGCCGTTGTTGTCCACATGTGTATTTCTCAAGCAGCGTGCTCACCTAATTGCAGTTGGCATCGCTGCACAATACCATGCAATTCCTCGGCTCCCCAGGGAACAGGAAAGATCTCCATGGAAACAGACAGTAGCACTCGTTCTTTTGATAGTATTCTGACATGGCTGTAATAAAACTTCATTTATGACAATACATTACCGTGGTTTCACCACAGATTTTTGCAGACAAGAGCTGCCATTGCTGCCATCCATTTACTGTTTTGTGTTCTGAACATCATGCATGTTGCTTTCACGTATCAAGAAATTTTGCTGTGAGAAAATGTATGCATAAGCAAAAGAGGACATTTAGTGCAGTTTTTTTTTAATCGGACCAAAAGATCTGCATTATTTGGTAAGAAATAGCTGAAAAGAATACTAAAGACTGGGTTGATTGCAAAGTGGATTATTAATACAGCTCCTCCCACTGAAGGAGACAGGAATATATGATCCAGAAGCAATTACACACCCAACTTGAGAGTAAAAGATCTATGTTATAGCAAGACATTTTGCTACTTCCAGATCTACAGAAAGATAGCAGAGCAATATGGAGAGAAAAAGGCAACAGCCTCAGTTTCCTCCAGGGTGTGCCTGGCTGAGGACACTGGGTACAGAACAGGCAGTGGTAGGAGTACTCACTCATGCTGTTACTGATGACCATCAGCTTTACAGGAGGGGGGAAGTGGCAACGAAAAGGAATACAGATGCAGAGGATGGAATGGAGATGCTTTGATTTAGGACAGTTCTATCCAGACAAGGAAGACAGTTACACACTTCATTACAATAGCCTCCAACAACAAGTGGAGACTGTTTCCAATTTCTTGACTTTTAAAACATCCCAAACTGGACATGAAGATACAAACTCAGATGTTCTAAAATGACGGGTTTCTCATACCGGGCACAGACGACTGGTTCCCTTGCCACACTAGAGTGGCTGGTGGATAAATTCCACAGACAGTCCAGAATTTTATCCAATTCTTGCTGTATAGTCTCAACAAAGACCAGCACTACTTATGTGCTCATAAATGTGCTCATAATTAATTTTCTGCCAGTAGTTCATTTCAGCCATGCTGTTGGCAGAAGCCAGATAATACTGGCTGAAAATCAATTAAAGGTGCCGAGGTTTGTTTGGCCAGCACCACACGGAAGTTGTCAGACAGGGACAACTTCCAGAGACAAAGATGTTGAGAAAGTCCTAGAGACTTAGCAGTACACTTCAAAAAGGAAGGTTACAATAACTATAAGTTTAACATTCAGAGCTTTAAATACATTCACAGTTTTGACAGGTGATAAAAAAGACAATTTCCTGTTATGTTCATAGGCTTGTAGTAATTACAGGCTTGTATTCCCAGAACCTAAGCAGCAGTGGGATAACAGCATTGTGGCGTAGCTTCCCCATCGCCTGCAAAGATAGCAAGCACATGAGTAGCACTCACAGTAACTTGCCTCACTGATGCAATCAGTGTGAGAAGCCAGTCCTGTCCCAGTACCAGACAGGGTACAGCCTGCAGCATCACCTGAAGCTAACAGGGTCCTGTTGTTTCTAAATCATCATCAGCAGCAGCAGCATGGAACAACACTAAGAGGTTCAGCTTGCATCTTACTAGAAGTCTACAAAATAAATGGTTAAACCTTATCACCTTTTTCCATGAAAGGACAGCAGTCACAACTCTTGCAGCCTGCGCAATGAGCAACAAGACCTCTTAATCTGGGAAAGTAAGATATATGTGGAGAGTCTTTTCATTTCTTAAAGTTTCAAGCTTCTCTGTGATACTGAACATATTTAAGCACTTTTTAACATTAAAAAGAAAATAATAACTGGTGACAGTACACCATGAAAAACTGCTTCCTAACACGCTTCGTCTTTCCAGCCTTTTTCCAAGAAAAAAGCAAGCGGGATTGGGGAAAGGAGAGAATAGAGCAATTGGAACATACTTCAGTAACAGTTGTTTCTAACTTAGAGCTCAGGGTGTTCAAAAAGGGAGTACAGACACTAGAAAGACAACCTCCCCTCTAAGTCATTCTAGCAGGCACGGCCATGAAAGGATGGTGTCACTGGTAGGATGAGCATTAAGTATACTTTGGAGTAGCAACCTCGGCAGATCATCATATGTTTTCCTCAAATGCTGTATTTGGCATCTGTATTGGGAAGAGAGGAAGGAAATGCTACTGAAACAAAGACGTGGCAGGCTGAGCCCTTGTATTTTTGGCAGCAGCAACAGCTAAGCAGCTGCCAACACAGCTATAGGCTCAGTTCCCTGTAGCTGAAGTGCCCAGAGGAGGTTTCAGGAAGGAAAACATTGCTCTCCTGTCCCTCCCCCATCACTTCTTTTCCGTGAAACACGGTAGGGACAAGAGCATGGCATAAAACACAGCAGCAAAGGCCATCATCATCTTCAAAAGAGAAGCCAGCAGACATGCATCAAATACATTTATTATGTTAGAGGGAAAAGCAAGAAACTGGACTAAGAATTAGGATACTTGCCAAGTCATTTTCAGGCGAACTACCCAGAAGACAACAAGCACGAACAGAGGAGATACCTGAAAATTATAATGCTGCTTTATCCAGTCATTATGCCCATAGGAATCACAGGCCTTACAGGTGAAATGGTGGTCAAGTTCAGTGCAAGAAGCAGCTACGTTAGTTGTATCAAGTTACAGTAAGGACAGAGGCAGCCTCCCGTTCTAGTATGTTCTTATTTTCACATAGCAGAACTGGCTGCTGAAGCCCATCTCTATTTTTATTGCCCAAATTTCATCCAAAGGTATTTTCCATCTTCTTTTTGTCTCGCTGGATAAGAAGGTTTCTTTTTGGCAAGGTACCGTGGATATACATGGGAACTACATGTCTCATCTGGAAATCTGATGAAAGTACTAACTCCCTCCGTGCCCAAAGGAAAAGACAGAATGGCTGTAGGCACTCTGCCATTTCTGTGATGTGAACTTCAGCATCACGCATCCAGACATGAACTGTATTTATTTGTACTCCTCAGTGACTCTGGCCAAAATTTCAAGCAAGCTATATCAGAAAACCAATGTAATGGCATACATGGTCCTGGAAATCCTGGCCTCAAGACCTCAATCCTTTTGCTTTAGACTCTGTTCCGTGGGGTGTCGAATGCAATCACCAAGGACTCCTTGTCTCTACTGCCCATTTACCATTCAGATTTTGGAGCACAAACTGTTTGTTTTGGATTTGGTAATCAACTCCTAAAGCACATGAAAGGATTATCAATAGCGGGGGGCGGGGGGGAAGGAATTAAAAACATCTTTGCTAACCATCTGTGTTTGAATAACAGCAAGCTATATGGGCCCAAACATACAGTATTACTCAGAGACCAGTAAGAGGCTGAACTGCCAACAAGATATGAGCTAAAAACCATGTTGCTTAAGAGACTCTACAGCAAAGCTTAGAAATAAAACAGCTCTTGAATACATAATCTTTAACTCGGCATAAATTGGCATAAACAGAATGCCTATATCACTGTCCAAAAGTGAACTATTTTCCTTGAACTCCCCTTACTCTTATTCCCCTTCTTATTAGTGCTGACAAAACAGCTAGACTTTCTAAATGTTACTGCAGACATTTTGTAGACAAATGCAGATTTTACCTTTCTCCACAGTTCAGATTAAGCATTAGTTTCACCAGATACATACAGGCTATGGTTTGGATGTTTCTGTTTATCACTTCCTAAATTTCTTCTCAAAAAATATTCCCTCTCCACCTTTCCTCCCACCTAAGCCAATCCTTCTCATCTCTGTTTAGGTTTTTTTGGTACAGAGACTGGTTTTGGACTTGCATGGTGTTGACTGTATACAGCCACATCTAGTCCTTAATTGTGTACTTCATACACAACATTTCAGTATGAATTCTATGAATTTTATGGAATTTCTGTCTTCTAGTTTCCTGTTAACTGACATGACCAAGACATTCAATTTACCTTTCTCGCACTTCCTTCCCTACTGTCTCAGAAGAAATGCCTGAACCTCTACTCCTACAGACATTCTTACATACATGGTCCAAAACTACCCATACATAGGTGCACATGGTTCTCTCCTAAACAAACTTACTGGGTTTGAGTTAGAAATGTTCGTTGTACAACTGACTTCAGCACCACTCATGTACTAAAGTGTATGTTCCAATGCTTTTCTGTCAAAAACGCACTAACCTTAAGCCATTGAATAGCTGTTTAGATTTATCCAATAAGTAGCAAAAGTCTGTCACTGTTTTCCTCTCTGCTTGAGGAATATCATCTTCAGCTCCTCCTGATGACATGATTTCTTTTAGGGCAAACTCAGTCCTGTGAAGAAGAAAATAGTCATATTACTCAAAAATTGAGGGCTACTATGAACTCATCCAGATTAGATGCATGTACAGTTCCATGGGGATGGTAACAAAGAGCATGCAATTTTCCCACAGGTTACTCTTCAAGACTCATTAAAAATAACAGCTGAGAATCAAAGCATGGGATTATTATTGCACAATGCACTAGTTAACAGAGCAAAATTAAAAGTAAAAGTGGCACAAGAGTCATAAAATAAAATAACTGAGGACTGTATTCACAAACACAAAACTGCCAACAAAGGGACCGTAACACAAACAGTAGTTGGGTTTCACACTTGGACAAAGAAAACCTCTCTAAATTTGCCTTTCTGCAGAGGTGTTTATCCTGCAGTCTTATTTAGAGACTAGCCTCAGTTCTGTTTGCATTTCATTTTCTTCTTTAACTGCTGAAAACTGTAGCTCAGTAGTTCCTATTGCTAAAACATAGCAATTTTAGACAGAATGCTGAAAAATACCCAGCTTCCTTTCTACTTCCTCATGACTGTTTAATTCCATGGCTTTCACTGCCCACATTTCTACCTGCAGATCTATTTTCACTGTTGATATGAGCAAAATGCCATATTGTACAGTAATCACCTGAACAAAAAAACTAAGATATAATGTAGATAATCCTAGTATTGAATAAGGGAGTATGAAAGCCTATAAAGACTGAGTGGCTTTTAAAATCTTACTTGAAATATACATAGATATAATTATCCTTTTGATCATCTAAGGGTGAGCTACAGATTTGTCAGCAGCAGCAACAGAACATGCTCCTCTGAAAATGGCTGCCAGGTCTTTTGCTCTTCTGTGCTCTCTAAGAATTTTTGTGCAAGATAACCACACCTCTAACTGGGCAAATGCAGAGCTTTTACTTTCAGCAACTTCTCTACCAGTTCTGGTAAGCAGTTTTGTTAACCAACAAGTTTCCATTTGTGCAGAAGCTCTGTTTGGATGCTATTTGCACAAATAATTACCTACAAGTCCCAGTTCAAGCCAGAAAAATGGCAAAGTTAACTCCTTACAGTCATTGGAAAGTACCCAGAAGCATCTTTCATCATCTGTCATGAAAAACCTTCACTATAACCAAACAGACTTTAGAAATACTTCCCTGAACAAACACTTCATGCCTACCAAATGCAGAAGAAATTGGCAGTTGCCCCCCGGCTGTTGGGCATAAGTTAGTGAGCATATCCTGCCAACCAAGCAGTTTCATGATTTCCCAGTTTAGACAAGATGCAGCACATATTCACTTGTCTTTTACACACCCACGTGATGGTGCACTAGAGCACTAGTGCAAGGATATGGGGTGTACTGCACAAACCGCTTGTTGAAGAGTTCCAGAAAAAGGTAGGAAGTATATACATATTTTCAGGTAACTGCAATATGGGTGCCAGACAGTATAAGTAGAGTTCAAAACATACCAACCAGATGTCAAAAGCTGTTGGCACGAGCCTAGCAAGCAGGACATGAATACTGTGAAGCACCAGCCTGTGTTTGAAATCTCTAAACATTTACGTTCACACAGCATGAAACAAACAACACTGAGTACTTAAAGCACCAACGTATGAAATCGAAGTGAACAGTGAGAGCTAAAAAACAGATGTCAGAAGTAGCCAGGAGGTGATTCAGGAATTTCAGGAAGAGGGACGATACCCCAGGTCCTGTGTGCTCCGCAGCAAGGGTCACCTAAATCCTGCAGCGAGGCCCTTGGATTCTGCAGCGCTCCACTGTGGTAGACCAGGCACTCTAGAGCAGCTTCAGATACATTTTCAAAAATTGAGGAGCTTGCTTAAAATGCAAAGTATGTTTCATACAGTCTGTATATCACTCCTTTAATTCAATGGTAAAGTCACTTTTATTTTATGCTACCCTTAAGTTATACTATCCAACTACCCCAACCACTGCTAACACTGGCCAACTGAATCTGGGCTAGCCCTGGCGCAGGCAAGTAAAACCAACTGCAGTTCTCACGTTCAGGGAGTCCACTAGACCCACTGCGAAGAGGGCCATTTATGCAATCAATAAAAGATATGCTAGAAAATTCACTGCCTGCCGATCTGAAAGGCATCAGAAGGCAGGAAGAATATTTGTTGCAGAGAAAGGAGAAAAATAAACTTTTTCAGGTTATAGACAATGAAGGGTTATTTTGAAAGCCTACCCCAAGTCCAGGCAGTTCCTAAGTATTCAGCACAATTCTAGTTTGTGTAAAGCGAGAACTGAGAGAAAAAAGGAAAAAAGAAAAAAAAAGAAGGGGAAAAAAAAAAAGATTATCAAACTGAAAACAAAACACTGAAGAATATTCTGGATAGTCAGCCTCCTGATACAGCTGTCAGCATGTGGGTTTGGACATATTACTGAAGCTGAGGGCAAAAGCACCTTTTCTGCTCATGGAAAGAAACTGCCAAAAACAGTGGGAACAACCTGTTTTCTTATTAGAAACTGCTGATGAAGGAACCTAGGAAACAAACCACATTTAAGCACATTCCGACATTGCACAGAGACCTGAAAAGTTCGTATACCCTGGAGACACTGCACTAAGACATTCAGTTTTTTCTTTATTGACAGGTTCAAAAATGAAAAAATGTTTATTGCAATCAAGCCACACAAATGGTATTAAGGCAACCAGTAGCTTGAGTTTAGGCTAAAATGTGGTATTATATAGCCGGGGTGAGGAGTAAGAGGCAGAGACTTACATGAAGAAGCATACAGAAAGAGCACACTTACTAGAATAGTCAGGGATTCACTTTTTGAGAGAGGAAATGAAGTTAAGTCTCAGTCGCTCAACCTTATCTCCAGAAAAGAATCCCTGCTCGTAAAACAGACTGTTCCACACAGAAGACATGAAACTACAGTACCTGCAAAATTACATCTTCACTCTACAACCGAGTAAGCTGAAATCTTAAAAACCACATACACCAATACGTGTATACATACATCAAGACTTTAGCTTGTATTGCTTTAGAGATCAAAGTATCAATAAAAGCCTGATCAAGTTCCACTTTAAAGTGAAGTTGCCACAAGCACAAAAAACAGAGACCTGGAAAAAAACCAAACCAAACTAAAACAAAAAAACGCCCACCAAAATGTGAAGCACCAGAAACACAAATACGAAAGGAAGGGATGGGAGAACAAAAAATTCATTAGAATACAGAGATAGATGATTAGTTCAGGGGGAAGACAACTAAACCCTGTACCCTCTAAATTGAGCGTCTGACAAAAAGTTCAGGTTCATTTGCAAGAAGCAACTTTGGTATTTATGTATAGAGTGCCTGCCAGGCAATGTCTTACTACAACAATAAAAGACATCTGATAGAACTGTATGTCACGTGGACTTAAAAAAACAATAAACACTAGATTGTGTTGAAAAATGTAACAATTCCACTGCATATTATTACCCCTACAGTTTATATTATTTCAGCAGATGATGACCATCACAAACAAGGGATGCTCTCAGTGTTCCAGGGAAGGTTATCATTGTAAAGTGCTACTACCGAACATGACCAAAACAATGGTTTAAAACAAAGAGATGTACTTGTTTCATTAAGGTACTGCAGCTTAAACTCGTGTGTGTGTGTGATGACAAAATTTTCACAGACCTTCTGGCTAAAACTTCTAAGTTTGTTCCTTATTTTACTTTCCATTAAAACCAATACTCAGCAATAGGATGCTGATACAAAACAGACTGAAATACAGCTAGTAGCAGTAAACTAAAAAAAACTCATTACAATAGTTGTTGCCGTGAAAACATCCTTACCATTCAGCGTTCCAAATATGCTGGTTCTAATCTGGATTGTCATATGTATTTCATATGACATAAAAGAGAGACTTGCATGTTAGACCTGGAATAAACCACTCAATGCATACTTGAAAAACTGCCCTGTATCATGGTCTGTAAAAATTGTATCTGCCAGCTTTGCACTCATGCTTAGCCTAACTTCACTGTTCGTCAAACATTCTGATGGTATTCCTCTCACTCAACCTTAAGTACCTAAATAGTAAGACAGATGCAAAAATTAATCTCATTTTCTACTTACGCTTTTGGGGGGGGGAGGTGACCAGAAGACACTTGATCTAAGACATCAGAATGAATGGAAAAGACTCTGGGTGCTTATGAAGAGCTATTCCATTAGTACATAATAAATTAAACAAAGAAGCCTCAATGTGCCCTCTTTGTTTCTGGGTTATTTTATAATAAAACAGCTAAATCACAGTTAAAAGTAGAATTAAATGAAACCTTAATTACCCACACAATTTTGAAACTCTCTCTGTTCTTAATGACCTGAAAATGCAAGCACAATTGCCTGTGGGATAGAACAGACGTACAAATGTAACACCTCTGGGATGACAGGAGCATGCTCCAAATAATCAACTTTGGACAGTGACAGTGGATGAGATCAAGTTTCACTCTCTTGCAGGATAATTAAAGGCATGTTCTGGCTTTGCCACATATTGCCCTCAGAAAAGAGGAGTACTTCTAAACTACCCAGTGTATTTACACACGTACATGGTATGCTGGAAAGTCCTACTGAAAATCCTTAAGGGTTACATTTTAAAAGTAAGCGTGAGTCCTGCTCAGAATTGGACTGGTTTCTTACTCACTACATGTCAAATTTATCTTCATGATGATTATAAAATAACACCATACAGAAAATACATTATGAAAATATTCAGACTGAATCACGTCATGGGCAGAGTCTTCCTTCTAGGAAAAAATAATCAGGAAAAGAAATAAGGGGTTCAACCAGGAAAGAAATAAAAGCAGTGAAGAATTAAGTGGAGTAGTAATAAGCATGACAATTTGCCTCTGCGAGATATCTTTAGAAAAGGTGCCAGAAGGTAATTCTTCTACAGATCTCAAATTCAAAGAAGCATTTTGGTTACAGACATGAGACAGGCGCTGCTGCAATTTAAACCCTGGTTTCACTCACCCACAGCATATGCCTGAATATGAAGGAAAGATGGGAAGGGAAGATGGAAAGAAAGAGGACAAGAGGAACTGTTAAATGATAGGTAAAGCTGGCTTTTCCAGCTGACAGAGAAGGAAAATAAAATTAGTTATCTCATGCATTGGTTTTGGCTTATCATGCTCTGGAGGGGGTGGTATTTGGTGCTGTACAAAGAAAGAACTACTATCAAGATCAGCTCAGGAAAGGAGGAGGTCTTCCCTGCACTAAAGACTCTGTTGTAATGCAGCAGCATTACAGACAGGAGAAAGAATTATTATTAGAAACAGCAAGTGGGCACAGCAAAGGGAAGAATATAGCTACTCACATCGCCCTTTCCTCAGGGAATGCTAAGGTCCAAATGAAAAACATAAATAAAATGCAACCAGCAGTACCTCCACAATGCGGACCACTCCTTCTCTTTGATACTAGAAGTAACCCCATAGATCTCTGCTCCTCTTCTGCAAACAGACAGTTCTCCCAGTTTTGACAGCCCAGTTACACCAGAAATATCACCTACTTATTTTTTTTGTTCTTGTGTTTGATGCTTTTTGCTTTCTTTCATGCAAAAGAAACTATTGCGCTGTTTTGCGTGACAATTTTTCTTCTTAAGTAGCACGTTAAAAAACGATCTTCAAAGTCTGCAAAAGGACGACACTGAAACATTGGTTTAAAAGACTGTTAAAATAAGTCAGAAAATTGTGACTTCCAGCAGAACTTATTATTCTCAAAGATGTTGCCAACTCCTCAGGCCATACAAGGCAGAAAAACTGTGCTAGCCAAGCAATGCACTTCACGTGCCAGGTTCTTTCCAACACACTCTCAGAACGCACAATTCCAGGTTTGCTTAGTACAACACATTCATAGATTTTACAGATTCATCCCGTTGCAGCACCCAGGGTAGAAGAGCTTACAGGCATCCCAGAGGATGGCAAGACTATGCCAAACAGTTGGAGCTGAAAGGCAGCAGGAGGCGGGGTATGGGAAACAGATGAAAGTTTCATGATGCTAGCCAGTATTTTTAAAGTTATGTGTCACTTACATCACACACGTTTCCACTTCCCTGTGGTTTGCTGTCTTTTGGCTAAGGTTTTCCAGGCTCAGCTGGGAGGAAAAAAAGAGTGCTGAAGTCAACGATCTGCACTCCTTACCGGCCCTATACTGGGACTCAGGCCTGTAAAGCAAGGCGTGCTTTATGAACAGTGGAAGAACACTCTGGTTCAAGAAAATCAAGCTGATGATGAAAGTCAAGCATAGATGTGTTAAATAACTGTATTACATGCACATCTCCTTAGCCAGATTTATTACTTAGCCAGGATCACTATGACCTGCCATTCAGCTGCCTGGTAGAAGAGGGTAGTCATTAACTTCACAGCTGACACTTACAAGCAAATAAAACCTCACTCCACAGAAAATTTAGTAATACTGTAACTGTATGGCGTACTGTACAGGCAGCAGTTAGGAGTGTATAAACTCTGTTGAGTAAGGACAGGTAGAATTGGGGCAGTTTCCTAGAGGTGCATAGCAGAGTTGGCTGGACGTGGCACCTTCACCTCCTGACAAATCACTTGCACAACTGATCTGTCTTTTTTTAAGCCATGGCTTCTGCTCAGTTGTGGAATCTTGAGTGTCTCCTGCCTTCCAGTCAACCTGGACAGCCTCATCACATGAGTATTCAGAGGATAAAAGCTGTGACTACCTATTAGCAGTGTTTTATCTACTTCATGAAAATGGTCAACAGAAAGAACAACTCTCTTCTCAGTAGAGCATCAGCATTAGACTTAAAACTCTCATCTTGTGCTACTAGAGGCAAACAATTTCCTCACAAAGGCTTCAGCAGCACATTTGTTCTGTCTGGTATTTTACCAAGGAAATTAGAGTCTGTACTACCAAACACAAGCAGTATGGAGTACAAATACTTCACATACATGATATACAACCTGTCTTTCTTCAAACCCAGAAGAATTTAGTCTCAAATTTTTAGACATTTATACTTTAAACTATCACTTGAAGAAAAAATTGTATGATTTTGTAGGTAGGAGCACGAGCACATCTTCCAGAAGCAACTCTTCCATAAATCAGAACACATCACTAGTTGCGTCATTTAACAGATGACTTCATGTACCTTACAAATACTGATCTCCATGGCGTTCCAGCCTTCCAAAGATAAAGTTTGGATGTTAAACATTCACACTATGCACAGGAACAAATTTATTACAATGCAGAGAACTGATCAATGTGACACAGTGAAGCTTCTTGGCTAAAATTAGAACGAGAATGTGTATTTTATTTCAGGCTCCAGCTGTTCTGATCACTGAACCTTCAGCTCTGTCCCTGAAATAACCCATATACAATCTTCTGAACAGGACAGCAGATACAAATCTAACAGGACAATCCAGGATGGTTAATGTTGGGGATGGGGATAGGAGGGAGAGGAAGAGCATTCTCTTTTTTTGGAAGAAATGCTCGTTTTTTTCACCCACCCACCTGAAGACAGCAAACTGCAAACCAAGCAGTGAACTACGGTGGGTTGACTATATTGATTAACCTTTAGACTGAGAATCAGAACTTTCTGTGACAGACGTAATACAAAACAGTAAACTGCTGTATCAACTACAAGTCCCAAACTCGTGCTGATCTGGGGTTTCATTGCTTGCATCAAATAGAATTGGCCTGGGGTTTACAGCTGAGGTTCTGATTCATATTATAATTCTGAAGTTGAGCAGGAAGTATGTGCTTAGACAAGCAAACTAACGATAAGGGTAAGTGATGGCTGCATCCCGATTCACAGCTTCATGGATAGTTTTACCATTTTAATCAGGAAATCACAGCACAGAAATAAAAAATCCGTTTTTCAAATGCTTCCCACTCCTTACTTAAAGACGGACATGGTAACCAAAAAGCAAAAGCAAAAGCAAACACACTTTCTACATGTATCTTGTTGACACAGTAATTTCCCCAAACTAAGACATTATTAGAACTGCTCTCCACAGAAACCAATGGTTGAAAATACGTTCCAATCTATCAGGATTTTAAAGGTCTCAAACCCTGAGTCAAAGAGACCAGCTCTCTTTTCACTTTTTATCCTGACACACCTCCCACAACTTCATTGCCAAAAGGGGACGTGATATAAAGCCAGATGCCCCGTTGGTATCTATTTCTTATCCACAAATTAATCACATAGATAAATCTAAGCTCTTGATCATTCATACCTGGAACCATCATGTCTCAAATCTCTACCAAGAAACATCCGATCCTACCTTTGTCAAGCAAGATGTCTACCTTTGCTCTCTACTTGCCTCTCCTTTTCTTCTACAGACTGGCATACTCGCCTCTCGTGTTTTCTTTCAAACCATCTGTGCATTTCCATGTAATCTGCTCAGACTGCTAGTCCTGACAGAGCCTCAGACAACACAAAATTTATTAGAACCCAAATCCATTCCTCTCGCCCGAATACCTAATTCTCCATTGAGAGCCACTGTCCTGAAGTCCGTGAGACATGACTCAGTTCTACTCAAGACACACTGAAAGAAATAACACACACACACCCCCCCATACACATGGGTGTGCACACACTGGAAGCTTCACAGACTGCTGGAGTCAGTACTTCAGAGGGAATGGCAAGGAGCAGTTATAGATCAGACCATTTCTTTATAAAATATATGGGGGAAAAAAAAGGATTTCTTTATTATTCCAAGGCTTTTACTAAAACTTGGAACCAAACACAGACATTTCTCATCCCCAACCAGTGTTCACCTCAGGGCACATCTGCACTGCAGTGGCTGCAGCTCTTCCAGACCTACCAAGCTCCTTTTACAGTAGCTCGCTGGGACGCTGCAGGCGGCATCTGCGAGCAGGCTGAGACCACGCCTGGACTCCTGGTAGGGTCTGTAGTCCACGAGGACAGCAATACCCAGGTCTAGCTTAAAGAACAACCAGAATGTTTCTGTACCAGCTATGCTTACTGCTGTATAAATATGCGCACAGAATACACAATGAAAATGATTTGGGCAGAGCCCAGGCTTTGGAGACTTTTTTTGTTTGAACGCCACAATAAAAAGCAACTTAAAATGTAACTTAAGAAAGAGAAATAAGTAGCTATTTTATTTAGCTGATAACGCTGGTCAAATCTTATTCACTCTGCCTGGACATTTGCTTATTTCAAAAGGGCACTAAGGAGAAATGCAGTGTGAACTGGGAGGGTGAAAAACTTCTGGTTTGTAAACAAATTACAGCACAGCCGACTGAAAATCACCTGCAAATGCAACTAGTTCTACTCCTATTGGGAATTCTCCAAGACAATATTTTTCCTACTAAAATATACCATTTTTACAGCTAACTTGCAGAAGCAGTACTATCTCTAAAGATTAAGCAAGAGGGAAGACTTTTTAAAAAAACAATAAAAACATACAAAACCAACTGAGCCTGTGACACTAGCCCACACACTTGTGCATGAACAGTCATCCTCTCCTTTACAGCAAGCGGAAGCCTGGTCCCCCATCAACCTGTATGTGGTCCTGTTGATCTTTCCCTCCCCATCACAAAAATCCCAGCTCTCCCACCCAGCAAAGGGAAATGCTTCAACTGTCCCGGGGCTCCACACACGGTGAGTGGCTGGCCAGATGCCTCTTACAAAATATATCAACTTTCTTCTGTCTGTCCTTCCCCTTAATAGATGCACTAAACATGTTGCTCTCCTTCAGCTTCGAGTTTTGTGAGAATTACTTGCTCGACAATCTTCAGGACCTTTCTCCCTACAGCAACACTGGTTACATCGGACAAGTGATTTAGAAGCTGCCTGGAGAAAAAGAAAAAAAGAGGAAGCCTGACTGTGCAATTGCATAAACTTTGTTTCCTAAAAAGGGGAAAGGAGAGGTAAGGGGAAAACAAGATAAAGACACGCATGCACAATTTTCCAGATGCAAACTGCTATATCAAGTGGAAGTGACAGACAGCAGGCTCACACAGTTATGCAAGAATTTTATTTTATTACTGCCAACTGAAAGTTTAATAATTTCACATCAATGTGTAGTTCATTCCTCAGCATGCCAGAAGACCAGAAGATTTGCAAACACTGTCTCATATTAAGACCTCAGAGATAACATGAGCTGCCACCTCTGCATTACCTTTGACACCGCAGCAGGAACAGTCTCAAAACTTCCTGTAGGGAAACAGCCAACATCACAAATTCGACTCCATTCTGAGTCAAACGAGTTTGTATATCCGGCATGCAGTGCCATTCTTACTACTTTAGGTTCAAATCAGTGCTTAGTCTTATAGAATCAGGCTTTTCATTTGTTTTACACATCTTTAAAAATTCTTTTATTGCTTAAAGCACACTTGCCTACATCCAGAACGGCACCTTTGGCATCTTTTCTTCCAGAACAATGCAGAGCTGCTCATTAACATCATACCATGGAAACAAGAGTGTTGTCCCTTCCTGCCTTCTACACTGAGATCATCTAAACTACACCTTACCAGCACACTCTTCTAAATTCACTATGGGCAGACACACTTCAAATACAAGAGACATGATACCACCATGGGATGCATGCGGCCTTTTTCATTCCCTTCATAATACAAAACTTCTGCTTCTCTTCTTTATGTTTCTGCCACTGGCAATTTGTTCCACCTTTGTCCATTCTGCGCCCTCTGTGATCCCTCTTTCACTGCAGTTCATGACCTTTTGTGTATAGGATGAACAAAGGGCAAAGGCTAAAAATGTCATCACAGTTGGGCCTCTGCTCTTCTACTGATTTAACTAGTTTGCTACTTAAAAATGAGCTCAAGCTCAAAGTCAGACCAAGGCAGAGCTTCTGGGTCATCGGAGTCCAGGAATCCCCAGAAGATGGTTCAGAAGCAATGTCGAAGAGGATGCAAGTGTTTCCTTTCATCCAAACCCAAATCATGAATCTGTAGTGGTGCCTGCATACCACCTATACACGGTACTCAGTAGTCACTTGCATCGTATGAAAGAGCAATAGAAAAAAGAACATCAGGCTAGCCTACCCTTGGCAGGGGTGGGAGGGGAAGAAAGGAGATAGAAAAACACCATCAGCTGCAGCGGGCTGAGCTGTGTGTATTTACATTTCACAAGCTAAACTATTTAGTGGTTTACTTACACACAATGTTCTTGGAGCAGCTAAAATGCCAGTTGCATTTTATCTGGATTTTGTGGCAATGCACATAAGCCACGAAACTATAGAAAGAGTCTGCAAATGAGATGAACCTCGTACATCTGGAAAAGCACGTAAACCACTGTGGGAAGGGAGAATGATTTTGGAAGCGCAGGCACAACAGGGGTTGAAATGCATTAGTTATGACAAGACACCAAAATACAACCCAGGGACTCGAAAGCAATGATCAAGTCACAATACAACAGCTTATGCTGCAGGGATCGCACATCCCACTATAACTCTCATAGCCAAGTAAACCTACAGCAAGGCATACCGGAGCCTCAGGTCTCTCCGGGCTGCCCCTCCATGTTAGAGTGAGGAGGGAATTGCAGTCAGCTCCATTTTATGCACATTTGATGGCAAGATGCCAACACAACTGTTGACTGAGCCAAATCTGGGCCCCCTTGAACTAAGCCATCACCTAAAGCAGGGCGGAAAAGCACATGCCGCTCGCATCTAGAGCAGCCAAGTTCCTGAAAAGCATCCGAGTTACAAGATAGATTTTTTTTTTTCTTTCTTTACTCAGAAAATGACTGATGTTTTAACTCTTTGATGTACACCCATTAATTCAAAACTGAACGATTGCTATACAACGTAGCCTGATATTACTGTGATGGAGAGACTTCTTTCTGGCAAGTGTTTACTACATGGCCCAAATGGCAGTTCAGGCCAGTGTCCGATCTGGAGGGCAGTTATCATCACATTCTGCATCTTGTTAGCATTCTCAGCCAAGGTGTCAATGGCTGCTTTCCAACTGGAACCTTACTCTGACAAAAATGAATGCAGTACAAGCTAGGGAAAGCTTTTTGATCCATTCAGTTCACTTCTTCCCTCCAAACTGATGTTCGGCAGTAAGCTGCCAGCAAGCTTGGGAATTGCAGAGAGCGTCACCACTCTGGGAATTCACCCTCCTGAGTAGGAACTGCTCCCAGGCTGTTCCTCTGCCACAGAGTAGAGAAATCCCTCTGCTGATTTCTGCTGTAATTATACTTAAAAAATTCAGCTTCTAGTCTGTGTTCCATTATTATAATAGCAATAATTAAAAATACCTCAAACGATAAGTCCTCTAAACCTGCTGTTCCATACAGGCTATTTGGCATTGCACACTTCCTTTCTTGACTGACATCCTCAGGGAACCAGATTGATGGTTATTCTATTCTATTCCTGTTGCAGGGCTGTACTGCGTTCTCACAGCACATGTAAACTGCTAGGTAATATTTGTGTTGGCAACTAACTTACATACTTTATAGAAAGAGACCTCTATTTGACCCTCCATTGCAGCTCCCACTCACAATTTGGTCCACTCCTTTAAACTGTTTCCTTCTGCTGCAACACATACCTCCTTCCATACCTCTGTTTCTAGCCTGTTTAAAAACTACATATCCAGAACAGAGCTTATGTGGTTAGAGAGAGCAACCCGGCTACAAAAGCCAAGCCTGCAGAATGTTCTTGTGCAAGAATACAAAAAAAATTATTATACAACTTGCATGTATAGGTTCTGGTTTTTCCTCTACAAAGATTGCTCCAACAGAACATTTCTGTGAAAAAAAACTATGAAAAGTTCTGTGAAAAAAGACATCAACACACAGATTTCTGTGATAAGACTCTGATAGCTGTATCATGCTTTGGGGGGTTGTTTAAAATACAGTTAACTTTTAGCTATTTAGGCCGTAACATCACCTCAGAATAGACTTTCACACCAGAACTCTTCCTTCCTTGCCCAAAGCACACCACGCAGAATAAAAGATAAGCCAACAAAATAACGTGTCCAGATGATCAAATGAATTCCCATTATCCATTTATACTGCAGCAGTTTATCAACAACTCCATTTAAAGCCAACAGAGCTAAACCAGAATAAAAGTGATGCAAAAAGAGGCGAAATCTGACTGGCACACGCCAGGGCGAGCGCAGCTGCAGTGCGAGCAGAGGACTGTGCAGTCGCATCATGTGACAGGAGCGGCGCTGGCAGCAGAGGAGGGAGAGCTACAGCCCCCGTCCTCCCACCTTCGTAGTTCTGTGCCTTCAGTGCAACATTATGGACAACACAATTTAATTCCAATGCAGAACTCACTCAGGTTATAAGCTTCTCAACCTTTTGAATTGTTATTCTCCATTTTTATTACTTCCCTCCACCATATAAACCAGTAACACAGAGATGAGTAACAATGCAGGCAAGGTATGTATTCCTCCCACTGCTTAGCGCTTTCAGCGTTTTATCACTTGTAGATCTCCTTTCTCAACTGAGCATGGTGAACACAGAATACGATGCTGCTGTCTGTATCGTTCTTACATGTAGAGCTTAGCCCAACCAGTCCTTTGTGATAAAATCTTCCAATGTTTGTAAGGGACATGGATTGCCAATTGAATTTTGATGCTGTATTGTACCTGTATTTCAAGGTAAGACAATGATCACAATATCCTTTGTAGCACAGCAAAATATTTCTTCTACCCATATAGTTTCTGTAAACGGTTTTTGTATTTTCTGTACCAAAGAACCTGGCTATCACATTTGCGTATGCTATCTGCATTATTTTTGCAGCCCAGAATGACTGGAGAATTATGCTCTTTGCTTCTAGTTAAGTGACTCATTGCTTCTTTCATTTAACATAAATTGTGATCCAGTTTACCAAATCATCTTAAAAGAGACTGACTTATCTGATTTGAAAATGAAGCATCTTTTTTCCTACGAACACGACCTATAGTCAGGTGTCATGCTTCTTAATCGCTTCCTCAACAGTCTGAGCAAGGGAAGTTACAACTGGTACATAACAGGGTTCACACAAGGTGAGAAGATGCACCAGGCAGTGACTGCATCTGCAAACTTCCACAGTAAGATCCATACCAGGATGATCTTCTACAATTTCAGAAGGCTGCTACCAACACTGCGGTTCTGTTGCTCGCAGGAATGGTGGGAGAGCATACGCACGCTGGGAGACTCACATATACTAGCATTTTAGTCATCACAGGATCCAACAGTGCTGCTTTGCATTAGCTCAGACAAGATGCTGAGAATTATGGATTACATTTGGACAGCTCTTGCAAAATCTAGCGATTTTTTTATATTACAGGATCCATTTTGCTGGTTGGAGAACTAGAACTGCTTAGCCAAGACACAGCTTAAGCACGGAAGCTTGGAGCCTGGTTATTAAACTACAGAAGTGCGACTCAGACTTTGATGAAAACAGGTCCTATTCTGTGGTGGGAGATTAGACCCAGTCTCTGAAAACCTGCAGCCTTCATCCTGAATGCCTTATCTAGGGCAGCCTTTGGTTATTGGCATTTTTATAGCCAGTAATGGGCAAGAAATTGGGGGGGGGTGTGACACAACATAACAATCATCCAGCTTCTATCCCCAAGGACACTTCACCTCATCTATTGTCCAGAGCATTTCTCAGTACAAACCAAGAATTTGGTGAAGACGGAGGTGCTGAGACAAAAGTTTAAAATCAGAACAAATCCGTGATGATTCCATCGAACTTTCAATTTGGATATCCAGCACTGCACAGACAGCTCTTGTAAAATTCAGCAGTATTTCATACGAAAGGATTCATTTGCTGATGCAGAAATGCAGCTACCTGTCAAATGCACGGCTAAACACCTACCGCCTCCCCAGCCGGGGGAGGCAGGGCAGCGATAGGGAAGACAACATAAAGAAAGGAGAAGTTAATAGAGAGGGGGCCGTTTTCATAATTATTGCAGTTACGCTGCGAACCAAGGCCTAAGCAGAAGACGTGTCACATCCTATTTCTCTTCTCCGTTAACAGCAAAGCCAGCGGTGAGCACGGCTCCGTGCACGCAGGCACAGGGCCTCGGCAGCCTCCACCGCCATCGCTGCCCCTCGGCCCCGGCACAGACCCCTCGGCGAAGCTGCGGCTCCGCTCAGAAGGCGCCTAACGCCGCCGCCGAGCCTGCCCCGCCGCCGGGAGAAGCCCGCCGGAGAGGGATGCTCCGCACAGCCCCGGCCGCCCCCGCCCGCACCTGCCGCGCCGCCCTCTCCCGCCTTACCTGGGCTTCCGCTTGCGGCAGGGCTTCTCCGCTGGGCCTGGAGCTCTGCGGGGGCGAGACAGCGGTGAGGGGCGCGCCGCCGCCGGGCCTGCCCCCAGGCGCCCGCAGCCGCCGCCGCCGCCGCTCCCGCCCG
>JAVKLA010000052.1:19752780-19770342 GCA_034782735.1 Sagittarius serpentarius | reverse complement strand
AAGATGTAAGTGGGGGGCGGGGGGGGGGGCCGCCGGTGGGGCGGTGCCGCGGGGAGGCCGCGGAGGAGCTTGCCCGAGCCTGAGCAGGAGGTGTGGGAGCGGCAGCCTTCGGTCGGTACCGTGTGGGAGTGCTGGCGTGTGGGTTGTGTGCTCAAGAGCTGTTTTCATGGTCTGTGTGCTGTAAAACGAGAAATAAATGGTATGGAAGAGAAACAGATAACTTGCAGGCTTGAAAATGGGTTTATGCGTCTCTGCTTGGAGACATTAAGCTGAGACGCACGGGAAGTTGCTAGGGTTTTGCTACAGCGTGGTACAATAGGAGTTACTTGGTTGTAGCATGTACATATTGTCTGTGTACTGGGTCTTAAAGCTATGGTGCTTGTCCTTCGGTATGTTCTGAGACATAGTTTTTTTCCCACCTGCAGACGTGTGGTGCGCAAATCCATTGCCCGAGTCTTAACTGTTATCAATCAGACCCAGAAGGAGAACTTGAGGAAGTTTTACAAGGTAAGTGCAAACATCTTGCATAGTGGTCTCTTTCTTACTAGTTTCAGATACATAGCTGAAGGAAGGAACTGATTTTGTAGATTACTTAAAAGCTTAAAACTCAAGAAAAAAAACATTTACGTTCAGTTTTAAAGTTCTTTAGTCCTGCGTTCACTATCCTGAATTCTACAAGGTCACTGCGAATCTGCTTGTGTCTGGAGAGTCTTCTGGGCAGCATCACTTCTCTGAGGTGTGATATATTTTCTAGAAGATGTAGTTCCTAAAAATGCTTCTGAATTTGAATCATTGCAGGTGACCAAGAAATTCTTAAGCTCTATAAGTTTCTGTAATTTTTAGGATATTACTTCTTGGGGTTTGAATTACATAGAACAGGTGAAAAAAAGAAATTCTCAAGAGATGCTGGATACCTGGGACTTAGAAGATTAAGCATTACTTAAACCTGGGTCAAAGCTAGTACAACAGGTACAAAAGTTAGGATCAACTCCTGTTTCCCAGTGGAGAGAAGTTCCCTTAAACCTTTAAACTGTAGTGACAGTCCCAATAAAAAAAAGCTTACAACACTGCTGCTGCTGGTGTTCTTACAGGCAACTCAGTTCTCTCTGAGCTTGTGCACCCAGTTGGGACGTTGCAGCCTCTGAAACTCAACTGTTGTGTATTTTTACAAACAGGGCAAAAAGTATAAGCCTCTCGATCTGCGGCCGAAGAAGACTCGTGCCATGCGACGCAGATTAAATAAGCATGAAGAAAATCTGAAGACCAAAAAACAGCAGCGAAAAGAACGTTTGTACCCTGTCCGGAAATATGCCATCAAGGCATAAAACTGCAGTGTGTCCAAAGTTCTTAATTATATTGGCTGAGTACGTCTCATTAAATAGAGTTTTGTTTGGAAGCTGTCACTGGTCGTTTTTTTAGTAGGAGTAGAATAAAGAAGTGTTCAGCTTTGTGAAGAGAAATCAGAGGATTCAGAGAAAACTTATTTGAACTTCTATTGCTAATGAAAATACTAATATAACTTGCAGTTTAAGATTATTTTCCTCTTTGAAGAACAGGCGAATGAGTACAAATCTGTGAAGCTGGTTCAATTTAACATGTAAGAAGTGTTTAAATTGAGATTGATTTAAAATGGAAGATGGACATAGATGTTTACACAGTGAGTCGGCATTCGTTACTTTAGTAGCTTAAGAGTAAATGTTTAAAGTTTTTGTCTTGTGCCAGTGCTTAAGTGTTATGAACGAATTTGCTGAGATGTTTTAGCGGACTTCATTGAAACTGAAGAATTCCATCAGCACTTGGTTTGGATCTCCGCGCAACTAGTTGTAGTGCCAAAGAATCCCCGTCCGCCCCCAGTTCGGGCGGGTGCCGTAGGTAGCTGTCTGCTACGGCTGCAGGCAGGCGCCTCCCAGGTGGCAGGTCACCAGTCTGACCACCACTGCCCAGAGCTGCGGTGAGGGGTGGCCAGAGGGCTGCTGCCGCCCCCGCCCCAGGAAACTTCTTCAGTTTCGGTCAGGAGGCTGGGTTCTGGCATCATCCTCCAGACCTGTTCCCGTTTGCAGGTGATTTAATCTTGGCAAACTGTGGAATAAGAGGGTGCTCTCGCGGTGAACGTGAAGGCTCCACCCAACATCACCTGTCAGCCCAGGTGCATTCCAGATGCAGGATTTTTGGTCTGTGGGTGCCCGGCTGCGCGGGGGCCCTGCGGCAGGAGCGCGGGGGCACTTGCAGGCAGTAAGCCGCACGAGCTGCCGCGCTGCCTGCCATGAAGTCTGCAAGCTGACACTGCCTTCGCCCTGGGAGTTAGGAGTATCGAGAGGACGTGTTTCTAGTGGCACGCAGGTATTTCTTCTGGATGAGAATAGTCCGACCAGGCTGTTGGCATACAGCAGTACGTGCTGCAGGGTGGAAAGAGGGGAAGCCCGGTTCCCTTTAAGCGTTAGGAAAACATAGAGCGTGTGGTAGTTGCAGACCAAGTGCTCTTTCTGTGTGCGTGTGAAGGCTGGTTGAGGTTAAAATCAGGAAACCAGACTTGAGAAAAGCTGAACGAGAAGGTTGTTACCTCTAAAGTTTCAAGGCATTCCCTGGTCTCACACTTCCACGCTTTCACCTGTGAAGCACCGAACTAGTTAAATGGTTTGACTTTCTGCCCCCCATGGAGTTCGCTGGAACTCGGAGTTGCGGTTCCAAAGGCCTTTTTTGGTTCTGATGTAAGGAAGAGTTACAGCAGTGCTGCTCAGGCATCAGTGATGCAGCAGTCATGGTTTGTGTTAGTGCAGCTAATGTATTCTTAACATGAAAAATTCTCTACCCGTTAGGGAGTCCTTAGATTGGATCCAGATTCTGTTTAGGAAAAAGATCTTAATTCTGCTTGCTGAACTTAGCGTAGATCTGAAGGATTTTTGAGCCTCAAACAAGTTTTAACCAGAGAGAGGTCTAATTGTATGTGGTTAAAGTGAATTTCCCATATATTGAGCTGTTACGAGGGATAGTTTTACGGTGATGCTAATGCTGGCTGTGCGATCGCTTTGTTAGGAGCTTAGCGTGGACCTGAACATGGTAACGTTTGGCAGCGAAGGAGACCCAGCCTGGCACAGCTCTGGGCCCGGGCCCCGCGTGGGTCCGGGCTGCTGAAGCGTGCTGTGAGATGGGAGTGTTGCATGTGGGAACTGTTCCTTTGGCTCGTGGTAGGTTACCATGAAGGCAGGCAGGGTTAGAAAATGCTTTGCATCACCGTTTCTGAATATCGTGCAGTGGCCAGCACCAAGCCGCTCCTGGAGAAGCACGTGCTTTTCACCCAGCACCCGCGGCCCTCCAGAAGGAGCAGGAGCACACCACTCCTGTCCCAGGAGCCTGATGCCTGAAAAAGGCGGGAGAGAGGCTGGTCCCCTGTTCTGGGAATCGGGCAGGCTGGGGCAGGCTCCTTCTGTCCGATTGTGCCGGGCTGCGTTTGGGCTTCTCTTTTGGAGAGGCGTTACGTACCCCCGTGCTCCCCAGCAGTGCGTCTGAGGGGAGCCTGATGGCTCTTGCCAGCGTTCCTGACGTGGAGAAGCTAACGCAGGTAACGCGGCCCTGATGGCCTTCCCGAGTCTGCTCCTGGATGGCGTGAGCTGCGGGGTGGCTTGAAAACGGAGATGGGAAGAAGGTGGGTGCGCTGCAGAGCCTCTGCTGGCAACATCAGGGTGTGCTTCAGGTGAGACGGCTGTCGCCTTCTGCTCCCAGCCGCAAGAGCAGCAGCACTGCCTAAGAGGAGCTTTTCTCTAGCGGACTGGATTGTGATACAGGTGGCTAACATGCCGCGTACTAGTCGGTAACAAGAGGGGGGGGTTTGAAAAACTCAAAAGGGGAAAAGAAAAAAACACCAACCCACAACCCTAATTACCAGGTACTGAACAAGGAGAACCCACAGGTTTGGACAGAGCATCATCGTGCCCAGAGAAGACCCTAAATGAGTGCCCGAACTGCAGGGACAAAATGAATAGCAGCTTGAAGGTGATACCTCTGAACATCCTGAAGTTCACAGCCGGGAGGGTTTTCCTGGTGTTTGTGTGTCTACACTTCTACAAGGCGCAGCTACAAAGATGGAATGATTCAGGTTGGAAGGCTCCTCAGGAGCTCTCTAGTGCAACCGCCTGCTCGGAGCAAGGCCGCCTTTGAAGGTACGTGAGTTTGTACATCTTCTCAAGTGTCTGATGGGGGTTTCAGTTACAACCTGCTGTATTTTCGAAGCTTTTCCGCACACCCTTGCGAGTAGAGAACAAAAGAGAGGGTGCTCGGCTCGGTGCCACCTCGGCCTGCCCTGCTGCGCGGCGCTGGGCTGGGGCGCGGCGTTTGCTGCCAAGGGCACGCTTTGCTTCTGCCTCCTGCACAGAGGGTGGTTGTACAAAGTGGGGGACGGCTCCCTTGGGAGAGGGGACTCTGGCACAGCGCTCTGCTGTCGGGAGGGGGAGTGGGTGACCTGCCAGATAGTCGGCTGGGAAGCTGGGACTGCGCCCAGAAGCCATCCCCACGCTGCAGCCGGAGTCAGTACAGGAGAACAGCTCAAGCTTCGGTTTGTGCACAGTCCACAGCAGCTGTTTGAGGAGGTAAATGTGTTTCTGGCACCGCACTAAATCTTGGGGCTGAGTTACTCCATCCACCCGTAGCAGGGTGGCAAAACCAACCAGTCCGGCCCTTTTCATCAGAATTACCCTGTGCTGTTACAGAAGACATCCCACCGACCCGCAGCCCTTATCGGGAGCAACGTACTGGTTGTCTGAATGGATGCAGAGGTGAGGTGATGGGCTCTAGCGCGAGCTTCCTCCAGGGCGCAGGCGGAGGAGACCCCTGTTCCTGCTGTGAGAGCGAGGCGGATGCCTGTCCGGGCTGTGTCGGCAGCTCTGCAGGGTGGTCAGCGGCCTGTGCCGCTTCCCGCTGTGCCTGCCAGCGCCAGCGGCCGGCCCTGTTCTCCCAGCGCCCTGGCAGAAGCTGCTGCTGCAAAACAGCCGGCTGCAAACTCTTGTCTGCGAACGCGCTGGGGGGCAGGAACAAAAACAAATGAGAGGGGAAAACTAAGATCAATGTGCTGGCGCGCACAGCCTGCGCCCGTGCCGATGCCACCCTGGCTCAGCAGTGCCGGCTGTGCTCGGGGGCGGGGGGGGGGTCCGTGGAAGGGTACCTGCCCGGCCACGGGGCTGCCCTGGCCTGGGCATGGCAGGGAGGGAGAACCCCCAGCAAAAGGCAACCCCCACCCCCACCCCGGAGCACCCCAGGGCTGCGCTGCCTTCACGGGGACCACGCAGCACTGCCGGCAGCACGGGCTCTGTCCCTCTCCGGCATGATGCTGCCTGGGCGTGACGGGGCGGGGGTGCTTGGGGCCCCTCTCCTGGGGGACCCCGCCGCTCTCCTGCGCTGACCCTGCGCAGCTGCCGACGCTGGCCCTGGGTTTAGCACCAATGTTTGCAGAGCGTCAGGGCCTCCAAGGCTCAAACTGTTTATTTTTCCCTTGTAACTGAAGATGTCCCTCAGCGTTAGAGCAGACTTCCTGGGGAAAGCAGTTCTTCAGCAAATAAATAATTTCCAGGGCGGGGATGAGGAAGGAGAACAGCCACCGGCTGACTGCGGGGCACGGCCCAGGGCTGATGCCACCGCGCAGGGAGCCCTGGCCCCGTGCCCTGGCAAGCGTTCAGCAGGTCCAGATGTTTCTCTCCCCAGCTCCCCGGCACAGCAGGCACCAGCCAAGTGCGGATGGTGTTTCTGGGAGCTGGCAGGACTCGCTCCTGGACCTGAGTCGGCTGCTTGGGCGGTGACAGGGCGTCCGGGGGGCGGTGGGAGCTGCAGGGAGGGCAGAGGCAGATGCAGGCTGTGCAAGGTCCGGGTGGGAAAGCCTGGGCTCCACTTCCCTTGGCTGGTGTTTGCTGCGACGGACACAAATCCCAGCTCTTCTAACGCTCCTGGCATTGCTCCTGTCACCTCCCTCTGGGACGGCTCCTTAGCAGCTCTCCTGAGCGCTAACGCCGAAGGCTGACCCTGGTTTCCGCATGCAGCGGGGTGTGCAGGGAGCGGCACGCAGTGGGACGTGCAGGGTGCTGCGCCGGGCAGGCAGGGAGCTTGGGAGCGACCACCCTGGGCACGGCCAGGTGCCCTCGGCCGCGCCGTGCCACCCACTCCCCTCCACGTGCCGGGGGCGAGGCAGCCACACGTGGCTCGCGCATCTGGCTGAGAACAAGCCCGGCACTGGGAGCGCCAGGCCCGGCGGGGAAAGGCCGCGTCGCACCGGCCACACGGGCGGCCCAGGTCTGCCCGGGGCAGCTGCCTGCTCCCTGCCCTGAATGCCCGTTTTGTTGGCCGGGCTGGGGGAGGACTTGGCCCCGCTCTGCCCCGGTCCCGCTGCTCCCATGAATGGGGCAGTGTCTGGACGTAGGCGCTGCCTGCGGGGCCCTGTTCCCGCCGTCCTGGGGGCTCCCGGACAAAGGTGGCCCTTGGGCTCCCAGGAGACGGGGGCCACTGCGCGCCGGGGCTCCTGGCTCCCTGCCAGCCTGGCTGTGCCTCCGCAGGGTGATGGAGAAAGCCCCTTTGTAGGGGCGAGCAGAGCCCGGCCATGAGAGCAGCCCACGGGCAGCCCTCTCCTTCCCCCCGTGCCGTGGGGTGCTGCCGGGGAAGGGGTGCTTGCAGGGTGCGCCTCACCACCCCGAGTGGCTGCCCTGCCGTGCTGTGCCAAGGGGGCTGAGGTGGTTTGGAGGTGGCGGCGGCGAGCCTGGGAACAGATTTCTGTTTCCACTGGTGAGTCAGCGGCGGCACCGCCAAGGCCCACGGCTCCCCTCCCTTCCCTCCGGCCACCGCCGCCTCCCGCCGCCCAGCCCTTTCGCGCTGCCGCTCAAGGTCGGCAGCCCTGGCACCCGCGGCCTCGCATGGCCCCGCATCGCCCCGCGGCCCCGCATCGCCCCGCGGCTCGCTGGAGACCGACCAGGGCTCCCGGCAGCACCAACGTTCTCCCAACAAACCCGTCCCAGCACGGGCGGCCGGCGGGACGGGGGCACAGCCCGAGGGCTGTGGCGCTGAGCCTCCTGCTCCCCGGGGAGGACCTGGGGACTGCCAGGCTCTGCTGAGAGGCTGCTGGCACGGCTGGGCACTGCGTCACATGCACGATGCCTGCGGAGCCCCTGGTCCCGGGGTCTGGCCGTGCCCGGGCAGCTGTGCCGGGAGGGACGCAGGCGGAGCAGCAGCCGGCGTACCCCAGCCCCGTGAGGCAGGTCCCAGCCGGGCGAAGGCAGAACCGCCGGGCAGGAGGCCACGCTCCCTGCCCGGCTGCGCTGCCTCCCCAGGCACCCACTCCGCCGCAGCCCCCGGCGAATCTTTTGCCGGCCCCGGGGACGATCAGCTCTATTTTGGGTGCAGAGCAGGATGGGGCCCAGAGAAGGGAGGCGGTGGGGGGAGATGGGAGCTGCCTCCGCACCCGGCGCTCTGCCCCTTCCGCCTTCCTCCTCTCCCGCAGCGGGTCCCTGTGGGGAGCAGCATGGCCGTACTGGGAGCAGTGAGTCTGTGCTGGGCTGTGCCCTCTGTGCCTGCCCCGGCCCAGAGAGGGGGGACGTGCAGGGATGCAGAGGCCCCCCGGTCGAGGGATGGGTTCATGCCTCGGCTTCCCCGCAGCACCATTTCTGACAGCCCCTGGCAGCCCCAGGGTGCTGGGAAGGTGCACGCGGAGCCGGCAGCGCCTGCTGCTCGCCTGACCAGCGTTGTTTGGGTTGGTCAACACTCGCATCCTGAGCCCCCGCCGCGCTTCCAGCCGCAGCTTCATCACGGTTACAAGAGAAACAGCTCCCCGCTGCCAGCGCAGCCCCGGCCAAGGGGAAGCACTTAAACAGGCTTGATGCTGGGCACCCGCACGGCTCCCGGGGGAGCCTCACTGTCCGTGTCCTCCCCAGCTGTCTGCTGGCGCTGGGCGCAATGAGCTGGTGGGTCTCGGCAGGAACGTGCCCGTCCTGCTGCTGCCCCGCAAGCCACGGCTCAGGGACGCGGAGGGCAGAGATGCCTCGGCAGAGTGCGTGGGCAGAGCGGTGCCAGCACCACCCTGCTGCGCTGCCGTTGTGCCAGGGAGCCAGGGCACGTCCCTGGGGAGCGGGAGGGAGAGGCACAGTGGGAAATGCCTCTCCTCCCCGAGCTGCTGCGCTGCCAGGGCTGCGCCCAGGCCTGCCAGCAGCAGGGACCACGCGGAGGGAAGGGTCCGGGAGGGCAGTAAAAATAGATCCCTGTGACGCTCGGTGCTGCTGGCTCCAGCTTTGAAGTGTGCTTGTGATGTGGGCACAGCCCCAGGACTCGCTTCCACCTGCTGCCGGATGCACATCGCCTTGTTCCCCGGGTCAGCGGCCCCCGGATGGAGATAAGAATGGAGGGAAGGGCCCGATTCCCCTGTCAGATGCTCCGAGCGCTGCCGGTCCCGGCCCTGCAGCCCCCGAGCAGGTGGCTTTGGCTCTCCGTGGCCGGGGAAGGGCTGTGTGGCCACGGGCGAGTTGTTGGAGTGTCTGATGCCCCGGGGAGGGGGTGGGCACGGGGCCCTCCCACGGGAGAAAACTGCAGCCAGAAGTGGTTCGGCTGCGCCAACTGAGGCTCCCGGCACCCGGAGTGAGACAAGGACCGAGGTTTTCGGTGCACCCTCAGCAGGTGCCCACAGGCTGCGGCCAGGGACGGGCTCCCGGCGGGATGTCACCTGGAGCAGGGCTGGCGCCATGCCCTACCCGCTGTGCATCCTGCCCGCCCAAAGTCTGGCCACCCCCCGGGGCTCACCTGCACCCTGAGACGGCTCGGCGCTGCGCCGGCACCAGGGCACGGAGGCTGGTGGGACCAGCTCGGTGGCGGGGTGAGCGGGACGGCCAGCCTGGTCAGCGGGGCCAGGAAAGAGGCAAAACCACCACAAACAAACCAACCCCGGCCAGTAACTGAGAAGGAGGCGGCGGGGGGGGGGGTCAGGGCTTTGCTGCCCAGCTTCGCCGAGGGGCCGGCCGTACCCGCGGGAGGGTGGTTTTGGAGGGAGGGCTGCGGTGCCAGCAGCCGCCTGCCCAGATGGCCTTGGCCACCCTTCCCCGGGTGCCGTGTTGCCGTCACAGGGGCCTCGGGCACTGTAGCCCCTCGGCATCCCTGTCTCAAGCTTCATTTGCTGCTTGCTGCTGAACTGAGAGATTTTAATCTTTTAATCATGTTATGAGCCGAGGTGGTGCCGGCCACGCACAGGAGGAATGTCTGGAAGTCAGCAGCGCCTGGCGCGGCGGGAGCCCATCCTGCCCCCACCGACACGTCCTCACCGCGTCCTGCTCGGGGACCCCCATCCTCCCCAGCCTGCCTCATCCTGCCGGGGACCGGGACTGGGACCAGGAGCAGGACCAGGGGCAGGAGCAGAACCTGGGACCAGAGACCAGGACGAGGCATCAGGCACCAGGAACCGCAGATCGCGACCACGCCAGGGAGCAGGACCAGGACGAGGACAAGGACCAGGACCAGGACAAGGACCAGCCAGCGAAGGGCTGCTGGGGCTGAGGCGCCCCCGCCACACGCACATCTGACACACGTCGCTGTGGGCACCCGCGGGAGCGAGGGAGGTTTCCGCACATCCCAGAGTCCGGCTGCCGGTGCAGCAGCACTGCCGCGGCGATGGGCTGGTCGGGCCGCCGGTGAGGAGCGTCGGCGCAGGCGCTCACAGCCTTTTCCATCGACCCGACCCCGGGGTGTGAGACCCTGACATATAATAGCAGAGAAAGGGAATCAGGGTGACTTTAGATTGAGAAAAAGGCGTGGAGCGCTGGGGGGGTCCGGGAAGCCTGAAGGACCCAACACCATAACCCCACCCGGAGACAAAAGCCCCTTTGGTTTTGCTCACTGCTGGTGTTTTGTCGGTGGGGAGCCAGAGGAGGCTGCTGCTGGTGCTGAGCTCGTAAGGGAGAGCCCTGCGTGGCGGGGGCTGCTCTCACAGCGCCCGCACCCCAGCTTTTACGGTGCTGGTGCTTTTTACAGCCTGTGCTGCTGCTGCACGGCCCCACGCTGCCAAGAAACCCTCGTGAGGCTGCACGCTGCTGCTGGCTCGCTGCCCTGCGTCCCCCGACATTGCCCCGCGTCGCCCGGTGTCACCCCCTCCCCAGCTGTCCCCAGGCTGCGGCAGGATGGGGCTGCGGAGCCCGGCCGAGCCGGTGTACGCGGCCGCAGGTTTTGGGGGGCAAGGCCAGGCAGCCGTCGCGGGGCGGGAGAATGTATTTCATGAAATGTCTGTCACGTGGGCGTAATTAAAGCTTCTCGTTATGACGGTGTTAGCGGCCGCGAGGGGCGCGCTCCCAGAGGGGTGCCTTTGTAGGAGGTCCCACGGCTGCAATGAGGTGACGCTGCCCTCCGGCCGTGTGGGTTTAATTACTCCGTTCCCCTTATTTCCTTCCCGAGAGGAGCGGAGGGGCGTCCCGCAGCCAGCCCTGCGCAGCGAGGCAGCGCGGAGCCACGGCAGCCCCCGCTGAACAACAACAAAGCCCTGGAATTAGAGATGTGCTGGGAGTTTACTTTACCGCAAAAAAATGTCAGAAATCCGTCTTGTTTGGACAGGGATTTGCTGGGGATCACTAGATAAAAGCCTGGCAGGGACCCAGCCAGGGGGAAAAAGTCAGCCAGCTCCTTTCTCGCGGCGGGGACTTGCGGCAGAGCGAGGGATGCTCCGCACCGCCAGCGCGGGGGGTTTTGGGGCCAAGGCACAGGCAGGGGCAGGCACGGTCGGTGCCTTCGTGAGCCAGAGCGGGACCCGGGCCTGGGTGCAGCGTGGGGCCGGGGAAGGGGATGCCAGGCTGCCCCGTGCCCGGCACCGGCATTTAGGTCTTTGCAGTAGGAAACGTTTCAGCCGTGCCGGTGCCCTGGGACGCCAGGCTCAGCTGCCCGGTGACGGGCCCGGCGGCACAAGGAGCCTGGCCACAGCCTGACGGGACACCCGGCCGGTGTGCGGGGCTCGCCGGTGCTGAGGAGCGGCTGCCCTACAGGAGCGGGAAGGAGCTGGGCCGCAGGGGCTGCTCTCACCCCTCGGGGCCCCCCGGCAGCTCAACGCTTGCCAAGTCTTGCAGGAGGGTCAGGGCAGCTGCTCCTGCCGTGCCCACGCTCGGCTGCTCTCCTCTCCCTTTCCCGCTCGCCCCGGCAGCGGGGCTCAGCTCCTGGCTGCTGCTGCTCGGGCTGCAGCTTGGACCTGGAAATGCCAAACCCCCCTTCCCCCAGGACCCAGCAGGGCCTGCTCCCCCAGGTCTGCGCTCGGGACCCGCCTGCCGCTGTACCGCCCAGCCTGGGGCCCGCGGGCGCAGCCGCGGCATCATGCCGGGTGCTGCCGGAGGGGTGCGGGGTGCCGTCCCCACGCTCGGCCCGGAGGAGTGCTGCTCAGAGCCGCGCCAGCCAGATGTGCAATGAACAGCAGCCACGGGTGCCAGCAACCCCTGGGCACGCCTGGCCGCAGGACGGGGATGGTGAGCGTCCGCCCCGCCTGCTCCTCCCTGCCCGACTTCGGGAGAAACAACAGCGCACGCAGCCCGGTTACACATCTGTTATTTTTTTAATACTGTTCACGTCTAAAATGACCAAAACCAAGCCAAGCGCTCCCGGCCCCTCGCCCTGCCTTAGCTGGAGGGCAGGAGAGCTGCGGGCTCCCCGGCCGTGCGTGCCTCCTCCCTGCCCGGTGCTGGGTGCAGGCAGGGGTGCAGGCAGGGCACCCCGGCACTGCAGGCAGGCTGCTCTGCGCCCGCTACCAGGAGAGGGGACTCTGGGCGGCTCTGGTGAATGCATTTAAATAATACGCTAATGGGCGGCAAAAGCAAAGGCATCTTAATCGTGTCTCCTAAAATAGCAATCGGCAGCTGTTCCCCCTGCCCCGGCAGCGAGGGGGCCCTGCCCACCCCGTGGCGGCTCGGGGCAGGTGAGGGCACGGTGCCCGGGCAGCCGGCACCAGGCTGTTAAGGCACTCACACCCCGGGCAGCCGGCGGTTACGGTAAGCACGCGGTCATGCAGGGTGCGCAGGGAGTGGCGCTCAGGCTGGGTGCAGCGCGGGCACGTGCTCAGTGCGGCGGCGTGGGGCGGGTGCTGCCACGTCACCGGCGGCGCAGACCCGGCTGCCTCCCGTTGCCGCAGGGATGCGGGGCTGGGCTCCTCTCCTGCGTCCCCGGGAAGGCAATGCCGGCCGAGCTGCCGGCTGTGGGGCAGCCCCACGGCCCCAGAGGCCACGTTGTCATGGGGGTGTCTGCTGGGGGCTGCGCTTACCTGCACCCCCTGCCCCGCGATGCAGCGGGCATGGTGCAGGTGACTGGGGCACGGTGGGTGGGGAGGGCTGTGGGGTGGAAGCCGGGCTCTCGCCGCAGCCCTGGCCCAGCTGGGGTGCCAGGGTGCAGCTGCGACGGGGCACCCCAGCCGGGCGCGGCGGAGGGTGGGCGCAGGGGTGCGGCCGGGACCCGGCCGGGCGCTCAGACCACAAAGCGGAGCCTGTATGTCATCTGGTGGCCGTTGTCCCAGGCGTAGAGCACCTTCTCCTTGGGGTTGTAGTCGACCTGCGTGGTGAAGGCGTACTGGTTGAGGAAGGGCAGCCGGAGCTCTGCCTCCGTGTCCGTGTGCGTGTCGAAGGCGTAGGAGATGTGCCCTTCCTTCTGGCTGTAGGTGTCCACGGCGTAGAGGATGCCACAGATGATGAAGCAGTTCCCGTAGGCGTTGCGCTTCAGCCCCGTCTTCCAGGTGGTCTCCCTGCGCACCGAGAGGTCCCCGGGGTCGAGTCGGCTCAGGACGATCACCTCCTGCTGCGAGTAGTCGTAGTCCACAGAGGGGTAGATGACCCAGAGCCCGCTCTCATCCACAGCAAAGTCGATGTCCGAGTGGCCCCTCCACTTCCAGGGCGTCGTGTCCTCATACACCACGTCGTGCAGCAGCGCCCAGCCCGCCACGTACCGCTCCTTCAGGTCGTACTTGATGATGTTCTTGGTGAAGGCACGGTTGTAGTAAAAGGCCCCCCGGTACACCACGTGCCCGGTGCCAATCCAGTTGTAGGGCAGCTTGTAGAGGTTGCTCCAGCGGCCTGCGAGCGGGCAGGAGAGGCGTCGGGACCCCTTGCAGCACTGGGGTCCCATGCACGATGGCCCGAGCGTGCCAGCGGTGGCAGGGGACTTGTGTCCCCCTTGCCACCCCATGGGTGCTCCCCAGCGCAGGTCCCCATCCACTGCCCACCACCCCAGGGCGCAGCACAGCCGGTGCTGCATGGCGCTGGGGGACCCACCCAGGAGGAGCCGGGGTCCCTGTGCCCGCTCGGCCGCCAGCCCTCACCCTGCTTGAAGTTGTCGAGGCTCCTGAACTCCACCAGGCTGTTGCCGTAGTAGTAGTTGGTGACGTAGATGCGGTCATCCTTGGCCACCGGGTCCTTCATCCAGGCCCCCTCGTTGCGCCCGTAGCTGTGGTGCTCTGTGGGGGGCTCCACCGACTCGATGGTGCCTTCGCACTCCACCTCCTTCACTGGGTATCGAGGAGGAGGAGGAGGTGGAGGAGGAGGCGAAGGAGGAAGGCTTACCCCTGCCCAGGCAGCCTGCCTCCACTGGGGCTGGGAAGCCCTTCACTCTGGCAGGGCTATTGCTGGCCCAGCCCGGCCACGGGTGATGGGACCACTGGGCCGGGTGCCCCCTCCCAGCCCCGCCCCGCTCACCTACCTCTGTTTGGCGTTTCGGGGCCCCCGGTGCTGTCAGCCCCCTGCCCGCGGACGGTGGCAGGGTGGCTACGGGCAGTGGTGCGGGGGGCCGGGGCGGTGCTGGGCACAGCCGTGGTGCTGGGTGCGGTGGTCTCTGCCCGCGCGATGGCTTGGGCTCGGGTCCCGTCAGCTGCGGGGGGCGGGGGGCCCCTCTCCTCCTGCCGCTCCGGTGCAGCCGCCCCCCTCACGGGGCTCTCTGCAGGGGGACGAGCCGGGGGGGTCGGTGTGTTTGTGGGGGCAGCTCCTGGCCCTCCGCCTCAGCAGGAGGGTGCCCCCAGCCCCCCGCACCCCTGCCCCGTGCCGGGGACTCACCGCGGCTGCCAGCCGGCCCCTCCGCTGCCCCCGCCTGCCCGGCCTTGTAGTAAGTGATGCCCCGGACCACGGTTTGCTGGTGCATTGACGGCTTGGGTTTGGGCGTAGGCTGCGACCCGCCCCTGGCCTTTGCGTTATCCTTTTTGGCCTTCTCGGGCTTCAGCTGCTTCTCCTTGGGCGCTCGGGGGGCTGCCCTGTCCCCCAGCGCCTTGCGGGTGCTGGGGTACCGTCCCGCCTCCTTCTCTCGGCCGCCTGCCGTGTCCTGGGGGGCACAGCCCGGTCAGACCCGCTCCCCTCCCGCCGCCGTGCCGGGCGGCGGGCGCAGGCACCAGCCCTTGGCTGCGGGCGCGGTGCACCCCGATGCGCTCGCGGGAGCCGCCAGCGCCCGCCGCAAGCCCAGGGGAGCTCAGCCCTGCCCTGAGGCAGAAGCAGCCCGGCGGCCCCGGCCGTGCCCGCGAGTGGCTGGGCCCCCGGGGGTACCTGTGCCTTGCTCTCGGGGACAGTGGCAGCATCCTTCTGCAGCAGCTGGTAGCCCAGGTTGGAGATCTCCTTCTTGATGCTGATCATGATGTCGGAGTAGTTCTCGTAGCGTCTCATCTGGTCGGTGAGGTGCAGGACGCTCTCCTTCATGAAGTCGTTCTCCCTGCTCAGGTTGGTCTTGATGGTCTGGAGGAGAGGAGAGGTTGGAGCCCCACGCGAGGAGCCCGCCGCACACCCAGACGGTCCCGAGCGGCCAGACAGGACGTGCTGCAGGGACGGTGCCTGCCAGAGCTCACTCACCTCCTCCAGCGTGTTCATCTGGGCCACCACCTTGCTGATGTAGGAGTGCACCTTCATCAGGTCCATGCTGTAGAGCGTTCCCTCCAGCAGGTCCACCATGGACTGCAGCTGCAGAGGCAGAGCAGGGCTGGGGCACGGGGCACGGGGCACGGGGCAGGGCTGCGCAGCCGCTGCAGGTGCCCCCCCGCGTCCCCCGTCCCCGCTCACGGACGGAGCGCAGGAACCGCGCTGCTCCGTTGCCCTGCGGGCCTGCTGCGGCAGGGACGGGGAGCGTGGGCTCCTGCGCGTGAGGAGGGGGTCCTTGGCCCCCAGCCCACGGTCCTGCCGTGCCTGCAGGTACCTTGAAGAGCTCAGGCGCCTGCTTCTTCAGCTTCTCCATCTTCCACTCATTCTCACAGGGGTTGAGCGAGGAGGGAGGGGCGGTGCAGGAGCACTTGCAGTCGGCCCCCGAGCTCACCGTCTCCACCGTGTAGAAGTCCTCCACCCGCGCGCTGCCGTTCCTGACGCGGCTGCAGGCGTCCTTGCTGAGCGGCCGCAGGATGCACTTGCAGCGGCAGTCGGAGCCCTCTGAGGTCATCCGGACCTGGTCCGCTTCGCCCAGCGCCTGCGGGGACACCGGTGGGGCCTGGTGTCCTTCCCCGGGCGTCCCGCAGGGCCCTGCCAACCCCAGCAAGCCATCACGGCCGACTCGCTCTCTGCTGCACGCCCAGAGGTCTCCCACCCGCCCTGGGGCTCCCGGCCATGGCCCGAGGAGCGTGGGGCACCGTCTGGCCCAGAGCACCCTGTCCCACCACCTTGCACCCGGGCGACGGCGATGAAACCCAGGCAGCTGCTCGCCCCTGCGGCCACCAGGGCATTTGGTGCCCCAGACACTTTGGTCCCGTTGCTGTAGCTGTTTTCCCGGCCCCCAGCAAGACCCGAGTGAGCAGGGATGGTGACGAGGAGACCCAGAAACGCCTCTGTCCCCCAGCGCCCACAGCCCCGAGCCCACACAGGGTCCCTTGTTCACGGTGACACGGAGCCACCTCGGGGCGAGCTCCGCCCCTCCAGACTCCCGCAATGGCCCGGGGCACACACTCAAGGACTCCCTTGTTTCCACACATGGCCCTGGCTCACGCTATGGAGCCCAGGGTGCTTTTCGGCTGGTTTCTGCAGATAAGGAACTGTTCTCCCCCCACCCCGCGCCGCGCTCGGGAATAAGGCTGCGGCTCAGCCTGCCTGGTGGGATGGAGAGCTGGGTCCCTCTCACCCCTGCCACCGGCTGTGCACCCATGGGGGACGTCTGGGCTGGTGGGGAGCACGGCCGGGCTGCGCTGGGTGCCCCGTGTGGGGATGCGCCCGCTCCGAGCACCCGGGAGGGTGGGAGCAAGGGGAGAGGCGGCGCGGTGACCCCGGAGGGACAGGGCTCGGCCCGCAGGGACTCTGACTCACCCTGGGAAACAGCACGGTGGCAGAGCTGGGAAAGGAGTTTAGCTCTGGCTCTCCCATCCTCCCCCCGGAGCGGAGCACAGCGCGGCGTGGGAAAGGGCAGGGACCCACAGGGCCCACGTCCTGCCTGCGGGCAGCACCCACGGCTGCGCAGGCACCATCCTTCCCGCACCCTGACCAGGCTGGCGCGCTGGTGGCACCCGGGCAGCGGCTCTCCCTGGGCACCGCCCGCCTGGCAGGGACCCCCAGCTCCCCCCAGCCCCAAAGCGGGGGCCGCGGGGCTTCGCTTCCTAAAGCAGCAGCAAAACCTCCTGCATTTTGCATTTCAAAAAAGCCCCTCTCTTTCAAAGGGAAAGGAAGGTCCCGCTGGCTGGCAGGAAAACACCAGGCGGCTCAGAGGGCTGTAAAGTGAACAGGACCTAATCAAGCTCTCGGCAGGGAGCAGCGGGGCAGGGAGCGGGACCCCCTCCCCAAACACCACCTCTCCAGGCTCTTGCACCTCCCTGGGGCCCCCTGACCTCCCCATGGCAATGCTGGCGCTTGTGCAAACAGGCAGGACGACCCGCAGCCCGGCCACGAGCTGCCGGCCCCTCTGCGCACACCCGGGCAGCTCCCCGGCCCCTGAGCTGGGCCCCTGTCCTTGCCACAAGCTCTGTCCCTCCATGTGCACGGCGCTGCAGGAGGTCCCCGTGTGCACACGCATCCCCGTGGGAGCCCTGCACGAGGTCCCGGTTTGCACGCGCATCCCCGTGGGAACCCTGCACGAGGTCCCGGTGCGCCCCATGGGAGCCCCACTTGATTTCCCAGCCAGGGTCCCCCGTTCTCACCAACACCGCAAGCGCCAACCACCGGTGAAGCTACCACCGCCGCAGCACAGCCCGACACCCGGGGACACGCTGTGATCCTGCCCGCCGTCAGCACCTTCCGCAGGGAAGGGCTGCGGCTGCCTGTGCTGGAAGCTCGTTCCCGTGGGAGCAGGCGGCCGTGGGCCGCGCGTTCCCTCCCACCGCCCTTGGCAGCGCTGCGGCGGGAGGCACGGCTGGCGCGGAGGCCCCGCGGGTCCCGCTGAGGTGAGGCGCGAGCGGACTGGAGCCACGCGCAGCAAATGCACCCGGAGCAGCCCTGTCAGCGGCCGTTTACACTGCAGAGCGTACGGGGGGGCCCAGCAAACAGAGGCTCCCCCGCGGCACGAAGGGGCAACCTCTTCCCAGAGACCTCCGGGTTCAAGCCGTTTCCCTCCTGCCTCCCAGCGAACAGCCCCTGGCCGAGGCAGGGCGCAGCGTCGCGGGCAGCCGGCCGGGCGGGCAGCCGGCCGGGCGGGCAGCCGGCGGCCCAGGAGCCC
>JAVKLA010000052.1:19706853-19749023 GCA_034782735.1 Sagittarius serpentarius | reverse complement strand
TGAGGGTCCCCGCCGGTCGGGACGCGCCGCTCGGCCGCCGCCGCCGCCTTGGCGGAGAGGCGGGGGGTTCTCCCCCGCTCGTAGCCGGTGCCCTTCCCAAATCGAGGTGTTTCCTGCGAATTTGCCTCCTCTCCAGAAGAAAAAAAAAAAAGGAATTTTTATTTTTTAAGTTATTGATTCCCCCATCTAACTCGTCTCTCTGGCGACTTCCGAAGCAGCTGGGAGCCCGGGCGGGCCGGGCGCCGGGGCCAGCTCCGCGCCGCCGCCTCCCGCCGTGCCCGGGCTCCGCGCCGGTGCCCGCGGCGGCTCCGCTCGGCTCCGGCCCTCCGCGGCCTCGGTCCGCCGCGCTGCGGGCTCCCTCCGCCTGACACCTGGGCGCCCGTCCCCAGTGCGGGTGCGGAGCTGTGGCCCCGGCAACAACGTCCTGGGGTGAGGCACTTCAGAGCCAGATGCGGGCCGTTTGGGAGGGCTGAGAGGTGTAAGAGAGGGCCCTGAAAAATGGGCAGGAAAGAAGAATAACAAAGAGAGGTGAACTCGGAAGACGCACAACATGTTTATTTGATCAGCCTCTGTGCTGCTGCTTTCTGCCCGGGCTGCTTGTGGGGTTTATAGGCACCATTTGGGACGCTTTTACACTTCCAGTATGCAGATACCGCATCTGCACTTGAATGTCCCTGCCAATTTTTATGGTTTACAATTGCATTTTACCATCTTAAGGTACCCTTTTCTACAAAGGATTTGCTCAGACAAAAGAGACTTCTTATCAGACAGCATCACCGGCATTTGCTAGATACAAGCGTTACCAAAACATACGTAGTGCTGGCAGTTACAGAAATGGGGATTTCTGTAATTACCCTGAAATGTAATTTTGAATTGGGTCCCTTTGTGAGGCTGCTAGAAACACTTTTTCCTCTGTTAATTGGATAAAATGTACTTTTCATCCTTAATAATTTTTGAACTTTCTGACTTAATTTGGGAAGTGTCTGCTTTGGTGCCCTTCATAATGCAACAATATTAATACTTTGTCTGCTTTTACTATTTTTCCCACAGAAATGTGGGATTTGGGGGCAATCTCTTTTGATTCATCAGATTAGTTTTAAGAGTTATTTGCATGTCTTGCATAGCTATTTCATGTGGTAGCCCTTGTACCTGTGGCTGCGGTTAGTCTTTTGAATGGATGATGTAACAACCTTTTACTACTTTGCCTCCCAAAACGTGAAATACTGGCGCGGTGTTGAGACATTGCTTGACCTTCAGTCTTTCTAAAGCCTGCAGCAGCCAGGGGAGGAGCAGAAAGGATTGGCTTGTTACTTTGTTGGCGTATAAAATATCTGCAAATGGTAATGGCAAATGAAGACTCTTAACACTTCTTCTTTTTAAAGAAGATTCATAGCACTTTTGATACCTTGAGGTACAGCATCTTCGCTCTTCATGAGAACAGTTAAAATTGTATGACATATATATAGATACACAGGAGAGAGAGAGAGAGATATAAGTAGGATTATATTCTTGGTGGCTCTGCTAAAATCATTAATGACCTTAAGCTCTGCACATGGCTTCTGTGTTAACCCCAAGTAAACTGCTGCAAGTTTATTGGCATCTTCCATGAAAGAAGCCTCAGAATAACTTTGAAATGCAGTTACCTGATTTCATTTCAGCAGTTACGGGCAATTGCAGCCTCATTATTTGAGGGGCTGTTTGACACTCTTAGCATATAAGATAGGGGTTTTCCCTTGCTGATTTGAGTATCTCCCCTTCCATGTAAGAAACGTATTTTGTCATCGAGCAAACCAATGGCAATGAGTACAATGAATTAGTTTTTAAAATAACTTCATCAGGGCATTCATTTTTCCTGCACTACTAACAATTATTTCTCAACAGGGTCCCATTTAAGACCAGTTTCCCTATAGCTTCAGTTGGCATCTTTTTTCCTCTGTGAATGAAATGTAATGGTTTTTACACAGTTGTAATTATTTTGTTTTAACTAGAACAGCGATAAAGCAGCTTATCTAGAATTAGGGTAACTTTGGACTCTTTGTTGTGTGGTATGGTCTTGGAAGACAGATTTAAGTATCAGGCAACTACTTAAATTCTGTGTTCCCTTAAAATTATCAGAGTTTCAGATAGGTAGATTACTAATCTGGATGAACTTCATACCAGAGCGAAGAGGAAAGTTGCAAAGAGCACAAAGAATACAAGGTTTTCAAAGAAAAATCCCATTGCTTGCATCCCTTCCCTTTTCCACAGCGCTCTCAAACTTTACTGGTGCACACTGACATTTTTAGTGGTTCTTTATGCTTGATTGCTTTGCATCTGATGAGATAAGCCTTTGCTTAACAAAGACTATTTCATTGATATAGTTAGGTCTTAGTTTACTTGCTATAAACATTCCTTTGAAGATTTAGGTAGAAAAACAAATTGAGTTGTCGAATGGCAATGCTGCTAAAGTCAAATGTCTCTGAATAAACAAGAAGGTACAGCGTTATTTCGACTCAGTATTGGCTTGTTGAAACTGGATGGCTCTCACTTTTGTAAATAATAGTAGACAATAATGAATAATAGAATTCTGAACTTGGGTCTATGATGGGAAATAGGACTTGTAATTTAGGAAGAAATTCGTTTGTTTGATTTGATGGTAAGATGGAAAAATACCTCTCAGTGTAAAGCTGGAATTTGGTATTGATGGCTTCTGTAGATCATTAATCAGGAAAATGGGTTTATGCATGCCTTTTTGTACTAAAACCAGAACTAGCAATGCATGTTCAGCAGATGCAGTGTGTGATGTGACACAAACAGGATTTTTTCCCCTGCTTTGCTATAAAACGGTATAAAGATACTGTATTACAGACAATGAAGGAACTTTTCCATCTAGGAGACTATTTCCTGTTTGTTGGGAAGCAATAGCCATCTTTCTGTCCTGTCTCTGGCAAGTCATTTGTGGTATCTTTCTTGTTTGTGTGTGTGTGTGGAGGGGTGTCAGAATGTGCAAGTGGATTATTAAATTGTTCAACTCTTACACGGTGGTAGCTTTGAAGAAATGCATTTACACTAGCATTCTCTGAGAAAGAGAGCACAGTTTCTTCTCCTGGTAAGTGCCTATTTAAATAAAGCCTTCAGCAGTGTAATCTGGTAATTCTAATTAAGTCATTTACATAAAGAATTGGCCCAGGGTTTCATCAGATGGTTGCTGGTGAGCTGAAATGCATTCTTTCCCTCCAGCTGTATTAAACTAGCCTTTTGATCCTTTCCTTTTTTTAGCCTCTAAGCCAGAGTGGTTATCACTTTGCAGAGTTAATTGAGAAAGGGAAGTTGGGGGACAAGAGGACCCTTCGTGGTTTGGTTTTAGTCTTAATTATTACAGTTCTAATTACCTAATTAGAAGACTTCCAGATTTTATGTTGATAAAAATGATTCTGTACAGGTTTTGTTAGAAAGAGGAAATACACCACCAATAGGCTAGCTTTAGTGAAGTTCTTTATTGGTAAATGATTACCAATAACTTATCTTGAAAGCAGTATATGTCTGGAGTATCTGAATTCTACTCCAGCTCTTTGATAAGGAGGTTTCATTTACAAAAGGTGGACCCCATGTCCTTCAGAGAATGTAAGTTACATGTCTGCCTTCTGTTGCCTAATCATCCCAGTTATAGGCTTGTGTAGGTGGTAAAATTTAAACTTAGATGTCTGGTCAGTGTGAAGGATTAATTTTTTTTAAACCCTTTTTACCTTTGTGGATGCATCAGAAAAACAACTCATAAAAATATGCCAAGGCTCTAATGTCAGGCTGCCTACAAACTGCTATGATGTCCTTGTCTGGAAATCTCAGCTGAAACTTGATGGAAACATTGAATATTTTTCATGGAAATATAATCTGGAATTGTGAAGCCCTTGGGACTAAATCTCAAAATTCTCTTGTCGTATAAAATCCCATCAGCTATTCCAGCAGGAGGCACGAATTGTGGTGGTGGTACCTATTTCTAAAGGTGAACCTTGAGCTCAGGTCAGTGTTGTGGATTCTCTGTACTGTGAACTAACCAGTTAGTGAGTCTGCTCTCCCTGAAACGGTAAATGAGCATGGTGCTCTTATAAATGTTAGGGTTTATTCTACTTAGGTGATGCTGACTCTGGCACTACTGAGAAGCACAGGGTTTGTTTGTGGGAATTATTTTGGAGCCCTCAGATCCTGAAGCCAAGTGATTAAATGATGGCTGTCATGGTTGTAGTTAAAAAAAAACAACAAAACTTCTGGTCTCTGAAAGTTCTGCCAAACACCAGCTCGTCCTGCAAAAATCTCTTCGTTCAGTCTCAGCTGTAATTGACTTTTTTATGTTGTTTGGCAGTATTTACAAAGAATTATTCCTACGTGTGTTGTTACTTTAGATGTCTTGTGTATGCTTTTGCCAGGAGACTCTATATCCTATGCCTGTTTTATCAACAGCTGTAAAGAAATGCCCTTTCTGTGGATCGCAAGCGGTGATGATTCTTACCCGCAAATAACTTAGCGTAATATGGTACTCTCGGTTACTGGGGCTTTGGTTTAAGGTGGGTAACAGTCCAGCTGAGATCCTGGCTTATTTTGCAGCAGAATGTAACCTCAGGGCTTGATTTTTAAGGTAGGCTTTTTCCAGAGCTAGATCTGGGTGTCAGTTCAGCAGGACCTGGGGTTGCTTTGCTCAGCCTGCATGGACTGAGCTGTCTGGGTACTAAAAACTTGGTTTTGATCTCTGCGTATGACTATACCTTATTCATGGGAGTATCCCAGAATTGTTGAGATAGTTTCTGTGTGCTTATATACACCAAAGGTATTTTTGAGGGGTAGATTAATACTGAGCACAGACACAGGAGCATCCAGCTTCTTCCAAGCAGGCTCTGTCAAGGTGGTATTCTTTGGCAGGGGCTGGGAAGGGTGCTTTCTCCCTGACTGGTACAGCTCAGCTGTACTTTGCCACTGCAGTTCCATACCAGTTTGTCAGCACACTGGCATATTTGCTTAAAGCACCTGTATAATGGTCGTGAAGGTTTGAGTCTTTTCTATGCAGCAGCAAAGCTAGAACTGGCAGCAGGAAGAGCTTTTCCTGGTAGTGTTGTGTGAACTAGCTGAAATTACAGCAGTCGTGGTGGAGCGCTGTGGTTTTGTGATCCTCTCCTGCAGCTTGCAGTCTAGTGATGAAACACTGATTTGGGTGACTTTTTTGTGGTGTTGGATTAATCAGCTTTCTTGAACACCCATAAAAACTAACTGGTATTTTGTTAAGTGCACTGATTTTAAATGAAAACTGTGCTAACTAGAAAGATGCTTGGAGATCGCTTGGAAGATTCATACAGCTCTGGTGGGTTTATTGTGTTGATGACACTGATCCAGCATGCAAACTGGGAATTCATAGCTTAGCCTCATCATTGCTCTTCATTAGAAATTCGTAGTTGCTGCTTGCCAGCCAGAATGCTCTTCTGAGCTTTAAAGTTTGTTGTTGTTTGGTTTTTTTTTTCTTGAAAGTGTGTGTGTCTATCTAAAAAGAGAAGAAACCCAAGCTCCTGCCAGCATGGGTCTCTGACGGGCCTGTTGCAGTGTTCTACAAAATGGAAGAAAACCGAGGAAACATGCATTCGGTGCTGGCGTTGTGTAATAGCTTGCTACTACCAGTTCACAGTAGCAAGCTAACAGTGTAGTTACTCAGTGCCTCCTGCTTTCTTTGCTGACTTTGTGAAGCTTTTCTTTGCCCACTTCTATTTTCCTGCTTACCTGATACGTGCTGTATAGGTCTGTTACCTTAACACTTGAGTTGACCTTTAGTATTTCACTTTGATTTTTGTAGAGCCTCTGCTCAGTGAACTGTCCTTATCACAGGATGATATCCATAAAAATGACACTTCCTTGTCTTGAAAAAAATCCCCAGGCCCATCGGAGACATGTGAAAAGGACACCCAGCAGGAAGAGAGGCCCATGGCTTGAAATATTCATCAATCATTTTCCTGGCACCAGGAAACCAATCAACTCTTCTAAGGGGTAGAGCGTAATCAATCACGCAATGTGGGAAATAGGGATCGTTGGTCCTACCAAAAATGTTCCTTCATGTTGACAGAGGAAAAGTGTTGTGTTTGTGCTTATTCACAAGTAGTCACTTACACCCTTGGTATAAAGGATTCTGTCTTTTGTAAAAGACAGTCTGTGAAGGAAACAGTTTAATGTTGTATAGGCAACTTAAATTAAAGAGTTTGTTTCCAGTGATGTTGAGCTATTTTTTGTTTTGAGATTTTTCTTTACCTTTCTGTAGCTGATTGAAGGTTTTGCCTCCTGTTCCCAAACCACTGTGCTCTGTAAGCAGCAAGTACAGCAGCATGATGTTTTCATCCAGAGGATGAGAATTTTAAAATTTTGCACTTCATGAAACAGCTTAAGTTTGAAATAGCTTGTATTGCAAAGTGATACTGGGGAAGAAATGCACCTTTAGATGCTTGTCCTATTCTTGTATCTTTAACTTAGGTTAAAAAACCCCATATAGATATATAGGTTGCCCAATAATAAGTAAACAGTAGTTCTCAACATCTGTGGGATATTTTATTGTTGCAAGTGGATAGGGGTTATTTGAATTCTTATTTTCTAGTAAGATGCTGTAAATTGGAACAAGAGTTATAAATAACTTTGCTCTTTCTATGGAAACCTCTACAATAGCTGTTACATAAGAAATGCCATAATACTTATGGCAAAATAACGGGCAAGTAGATTGCTAGAAGTCCTTCCCCAAGCAAACATTTCTTGCATGCCTCATAGGAAATAAGAGGCATTGAGCTAATGGCCCTACTGAGCTCTGGCTTAGTGTTGCTCTGCTGATGCCTGATCCAAGTGTGACTCGGGTAGCCGTGGGTGATTGCAGAGGCAGTGCCGACCCTGGGTCGGCTGCTGGCTCACGGGGGTGTTTCTGGGTGCTGGTTCTGGTGCTGCTCTCCGCTTTAGTGTGTGTTTAGTGGGGGGGAAGTTGACGCAGATTTGGCTGTGTTGTTCAAGTGCTGTGTCTGTTTTCCTTTTCTATTTCAATAGCTACAGAAACTTGAAACAAATGTTGTAACTTTTAAAAGTCTAGCACTTTACTCCTTCACAAATATACTTGGGAAGTGTCAGTTTTTCCCCGGTGGTGGGAGGCCAAAAGCCTCCGTGGCAAGAGCCTTTTGTGCACCCGCTCCCACGTGGGGCTTCGCCGCCGGCTGGGAGAGCGGAGCTGGCGGTGGCGGCTCCTTGGGGCATGGCTGGAGGGTGGGGTGGAGGGGCAGAGGCTTCTTGGGGTCCCCAGTGCCTGGGGACGGCTGAGGGGGAGCCCCAGCCTGGCTCTAACCATGGGCAGCCTGCCTCAACAGGCAGTGCCCGTGGGGCTGGGGGGAGCGGCCAGCCTCCTCGGTGCTGTCTTCATGGAAAAAATGAGTCAGGACTTCTTCAGCAACTTGTGTCAAACATGAAGTGCATTTTCCTGGCATACAGCTGTCTTCTGTAAAACACCTTAGGAATAACAGTAAATGTTCCAGTGTATCCTGTATCTGCTGAGGAGCATTTCTAACCCTTAAGACTTGAGAAACACTGCATCAGAAATACTCTTGACTTCTTTTTTTTTTTAAGTTTGTCAAACCCTGGTGTTTAATATGCATCTTTAAATGACACGCTGGGGTGGTTTATTGGGCGTAGCAAGTCTCGGAGCATGTGGATGTAGCTGGCAGGTGCCAGAGGTGAGCAGGCAAGCCCTGCTCCAGTTGCCTCAAGTATTAAAAATGGTTTGTCTGCAATGCATGTGTGTAACAGTTAATAATGAGTAAGATTGCCATCTGCTCTTAAATGCTGAGGACAAAATCCCGGTTAGTAATTAAAAGCTTTGAAATGACCTTGAATCTAAAGCTGCCTTGAAGTAAATTTATGGCTTTTCTCCATTGCAAAAGAGGTTAGGTACAACAGCGTACTGTGCAGTTTGGTAAAATGTTTCATGTCAGCCTTGGATGAACACTGAAGATCAGGAGTAGGGAGAGTGCAGGTGAGGCACAAAATGGCCATGTGGAATGGTTGCAAGTACATATCAAAAAAAAAAAAAAAAAAAGTAAAATGACCTATATATAGAAATAACCACAAAAATAAAACTGCATGCTCCCACCTAACTGCTTGGAAATTTTTTTTGAGACTTACTGTAATGGCTTACCCTACTTTACTATCCAGCTGGATTGCTCATTAATATCTGTTTTCAAAAACAAACTCCCTTTTTCCATAGTCAGTGAAGGTACAGAGTTACTCGTTGTTCTGTAAGTGTATGAATTTAAACACCTTCGGGTCTACTGTCAAGAGAGTATCATTACTGTGGGCTGTTGCTCTGAAAGGGTGTTACTCCAGCTCTGCAGCTTTCTTACGGAGCTGGTGGTGTCTGAGGTTTTTTTAGTTCAGCACTACTCTGGTCTAAAATGATGTTGAAACCCTCTTTCTTAGACTCTTTGAGCTATTGCTTTTTGGGTAGAGCCTTGATTATTAGGAATTTTGTAAGTTTTTCTTATAAAAGCTGTCCTATTTGTCAGCAAGGAGGATAACACTCTGTAGCTCATAAAATGATAAACTGCTAGGGGTAAGCCATAATGTATATCCCTATCTTTCTCCTGTATCTGGGAGGTTTGTATCCACTTAAGTATCCATAGCTTAAAAATGGGGGGTTTACATGAACTAAGCTTAAGTGATGCCTGGAGTGGAGCTGAGTTAAGTGTGCTGGAAGCTCCTGCTGTAGGTGTTCCCAGGCTTGCCTTGTGCAGCCTGGCCCTCTCCCGAGCACCAGGGCAGTGCTAGAGCCATTCTCATTTTACCCGGTCCACTAAAGATCAGGTCACACTGGGATTATTTTTTTTCTTTAGGAAAGTAAGATGTTTTCAAGCTTGGACACGGTTTGTGGTTGGGGTGGGGGTGCAGTAGGCTCGTGCTCAAATGACAAGCCTTACCCCACACCGCTGGCCAAGCAGAACACGGCCATCTGTGAAATGTGACAGTGATGAACAGCAGGGAGTGCCCAGGTGGGAGTGTTCTTATTCTGATTTTTAGAGTGATTAATTTCTAATTAACATACGAGGCAAGAACTCAAGAGTCTTTAGTTTGTAACTATGAAGATGTCAAGTGGGAGACAGTTGCCAGAGAGATATCAGAACAAATGTGGGCTGTGGTGGACTTCTGCCCTGCAGAGCCTCGCAAAGGGAACGCAGGAGTCGTCTGCCTCGCAGTGGAAGCTTGGCAAGCACCGCAGGAGTGGAGTAAGCGAGGGGAGGCTAAATCACTGCTGGAAGCTGGCAGAGCTGCTGGGTGCTTATTTGCCACTTTGTTTCATAGGGTATTTTCACTTTTTGCTTAATTCAGTGGAGATGCCTGAACTGAAGCTATGCCAGTTCTCTGCAGTGCCTTGTTCTGTTCCTTGTTTAAAGCTGAGAATACTGTCAAGAAACAGCGTATGACTGTATATTCTTGAGGATCTATGTATAGTGGTTAATTGCCATGCCTGTGTCTTGTCCTGCCTCGGCTGGCTGGTCTGAAGCCTCAAAGAATGGCCTTGTAGCGAGGGAGCAGTCCTAATGGTAGCACTGAGTGATGCCTTCCCAAGGATTGCTGTGCCATATGGATGCGGCAACATGCACCTGCAGAGCAACAGGAATATAAGCCCTTGGTGGTTCTTATCACCGGGATTAAAAATTAAGCTGCAACTTTAAAAGCATGTTAGTATTTGTTGTGACTCTAACCAGCTGAAGTGCGCTCTCCCTGTGCGGAGAAGCTTTGCGGGTGAGCATGCTACAGGTCAGGTAGCTGGAAGGCTCACGTGGATCCCCAGCAGATACAATGAAGTACCGAGTCTCCTCACCCACACACAAGACTAGCATCAGCCTGAATTGCCCCTCAGATGAAATGTTGCCTGACTTCTTTCAATTTGATTCGCTGCCCATTGAAATCACTGGCTTTCTGTAGTGCTTGCTTTGTGCTTTAGCACGTCGAGGCTTTCAGGAGAGAGCGCAAGCACCTTACCGCAAGCCGTAGCTCCTCGGCTTCAGTGATGGTTTGTTTTTAAGTGGCTCACTGATGAAGTGTGTATGCTCCAGCTTTGGGCCTGGCTGTGATCTCTTGTTGTGAGCGCACGCTCCTGCTTGCTGTTGGGTGGCTGCCGTGGGTGTGCTGGCCCAGTGGGGCTTTGGGTGTCGGGGTGATGTTGGAGGAGATGGCTGAAGAGTGCCGGTGCGCTGTCCAGGGAGGGATGGGCAGAGGCTGCACCCAGGGGATGGCAGCCTGCTCACGAGCAGGGTCTTCCTTTGCTGAAGTGGATGGTGAACAAGTTGTATGCATGAACAGAAGGGGAGTTACTGATATACTTTACGTCTCCGGCTGTCAGTACGGTGGGAGATGATTTACTGAGGAGCTAATTGCTTTAAGATGCATTTTTGCTGCTGCATAAAAAAAAAAATTGAGTGGTAGATCACAGCTACTGAATGTTTACCCTGGTTTTGGAAAAAAACCCTAAATAACGTTTGCTCACCTAGTAGATTACTCTGCTTCAAAGGAAGACTATAAATAGGTTTCCCTTAGCAATGTATGTAACAATTACTTCAGAATTATAAAACTTGTAATCATATGTCTTAAAACCTGAGATTAAAAAAAGCAAAACTGTATACTGCCTTTTCATGGAAACCAGCAAAACATGAACTCCTGTATTTTTATAAAGTGAGATTAAACTAGAATTAAAATTTCAGATTGTTCTTCAGAGCAACAGTGTATACTAAATTCCAAAATTATTTTCCCTTTGAGATGAATGGGAGCTTTCTTCTTTAAAAATGCAGGTATTTTTCCTGTACTTGAGGTAGCTTTATAGTACAAGTGGAGACAAATATTCACAAATATCCAAATGTTAAGAATCATGCTTCTATCCTGAAAAATATTGCCTAGCTGTCAGTTTCTGATGTGCTAAGATGCTTAGATGTGTGTTACTACAATTAAAAGCTAATAAGAGATGTGGCATCCTGCAAAATAAGATTATAGCAGTAGACAGATGTGGCTGGAATAAGCCCCAAAGAGAAAGGGAAGTCTTTCTGGAATTGCAAGCAGCAGGAGCTAATACGGTTTGCAAACATGGTAGACAGTAGGCAGAGAGGTAGGTGGGGAGAGAGAATCAAATTTCTCTTGGTTCTTGCCTGTATGTAATCCCCAACCCTGGGAGGCCAAATGCTTAATGTAAGCTTTTTCACTCCAACAAAACCCAAGATACTGGTATTGGTAGGGCTGAAAGGGAAGTACTCAATGAGACTGGAAGGGTGCAGATCACTGAATTTCGTGAGCAAGACGCTTGAATCAATAATGGAAGGAAAACATTTTTAACAGGGTATAAAACTCCTGTATTCCATAGCAGGCGTTATAGTTATGGCAAGCTGTGACTGCTGTCTGGATCCAGGTAACTGTAAAGCTGCAGCATACCAGCCATTTTCGTATCTGTTTTCGGGGGGAAGTTTAGGGTGCGTGCTGGTCCGACCGAGCGGAGCTCAGATGAGCTGTGGTGCACAGTGCTGCCTCGTATCTGCCACAAAGCAGAGTGCTGGCTCTCGCTGCAGCATCGCCCCCGGCCTGGAAGCGCCTGGCCCGGTCACTGGGCATCCCATGGGCACGGGAAGCTCTGGGTTGCTCCCTCTGCCTCTGAAGGACAGGTCATTTATTGCAGTCATCAGCATGAGCCACAAAACACTTTCAGGTGGCCTGTAGGAAGTAAAGACCTCACAAAAAATGAAAGAGCAACAACCACAGCTATACCCATGCTGACAAATTAAATGTTAAGCTCATTCATTGATTTGGTCCTCCTGTGATGTGCAGTGAGAGCTACAGCTCTAGTGATTGATCTATGCTATACAGAATATATCTTATTTCTAAGAGATGTCACTTCCGTGTCCTGAACCGTAAGACTTGTAGGTTTAAATTCAGAATGCCAACAGTAGCTTTTATATGATAGTGTATTTGCTGCAACCCAACCATCTCCTTTCGTAACTGAGCATTATAGGAATGTGCTGTACCCAGGCAGTTGTGTAAAGCTTTTTCCCTCTAATACTGTTTTAATGTTGATTATACATTCAGTGGTTGATTCGGATGATTCAGTCTTTCTGTGTACGTGTGGTAACAATGAGGAAACTTGTTTCAGTGTGTAGTGCTTACACCTATTTTTCACATTCTAGGATTCTGTCAAGATCCTCCCACAGAGCACGATTCATCCACTAGTAAGTACTAGTTAGTCTTTTCATCTCCAGGCTAGTGCAGCAAGCCAAGTCCTAGTAGGCATTGGCAGTGTGCAGCTGGAGTCCATTAGAGTTAGAAGCTGCAATATTATCTCCCCTAATTAAAATTTTAAGATAAATGCTGTTAAATTAATTAACCTTGAGGTTAGGGGAAAAGAAGCTGTTTTCAGCCTCATCATGTCAGTCCTTCTCCAGCATCCCAGTTTGTCAGTGCCATTCGTACACTAGCTGGTGAATTAAAAGGGCATGTTACCTGCTTTGCAGTGAAAAGGTCCATTTACAGTAGTGTTTCTAGCCTGACGCACTGGTTGGTGTCTAGAACCGCTCACCTCTGGGAACGCTGGCTAATTTGCAGCGTGATTTCTGGCATATTCTGTATGTCATGATGTGCTGTTATTTGTCAGTAGACGAGTACTAATCTGGGTTGATGTTAACTCTTAAAGTATCAGTGGCACCTCTACTCTTGCATAGTGTCGGTTAATTCTGTTTTTAATGTAGGTAATTCTAGTGGACTCGATAGATGGATTTTGCTATAGTAGTGTAGTATGCCTTGTGTTGGCCAACACTTTATCAGTGATTGAAAAGTAAATAAAGAATTTCCACAGACTTACAGAATGATTATGCAATTAATCTTTCAATACTGGGGCAGTCTAGGCTGCCTGGTAGGCAATATCCTATTCAATCAAACTGTATTCCAGGTATAGAAGATGCAAAATTTCATGTCTAGGGACAAAGACAGCATGCCTGTGGAATGGGGCATTGCTGAGAAGCATTGGCTGTGAAACAGATAAGGTCTTTACGAGTAAGTGCCTGTTTTTGCAGTACAGTAGCAAAAAGGACTAAGTGGTCCTTTGGAAACTGAAAGTAGGTCTCTCATGTTTACTGCCTGTCTAATACTGACAGTGCTGCATTGGAATGCTGATGCTGTAATGCTGCATAAAACTCTGATGCTGATATCTTAAAATATTGGGAATTCTCCCAAAAGATGAAGGCAGCCTGATAGTCTTGGCTTATTCAGCTTATCAAAAAGATTGAGAGTAATTATACTGTTGAATTAGAGCTGCAGAGAGAATATCTTGGATAGTAAGAGGTTCTTAAAGAGAAGACCCAATGTAAATATTCAGACTGCAAACTGAAACTATGAATTCAAATTAAAAATACAAGTTCAGCTGAATATAATTTTTACTGTTGGTTATTACTTCATTTTGTAGGCTCTTTTGTCCTCGAGTCTGGATAGAGTGCCTTTTAAAAACAGATGAGCCTTGTGAATAAGGGAAATGCTGTATTCTGAAATTCTCATTTGTCTGTGGTAATTGAATGTGAACATACACTGCCGTACTGGTGATCTGCCTCAATGCTTAAGTGCCCGGCTTCTTCAGGTATTGTTTAGTATTTCAGAACATGTCATTTTGGTTCTGAATAAAATGCTTTGAAAGTAGAAGAAAATGTCACTAAAAGATTGTAAAACATTTCCATATTGATCTGTGGAGAAAGATTAACACAATTCTCAATTTACAGGCAAAGAAACTAGGTGTTTTAGTAAGACATGTTTTAGGCTTGATTATTGTAGTGTCAGTCCCCTTTGAATGAATACCCAGTGTACCTTGTGGAGCTCTTCTGATGGCTTGCACTAGGTGACTGAATGTCAGCCTAGAAGTCTAAAATAAGAGGCGAAATCTGTGTGAACCTCCTTTAGAGGAATGAGTTGGCTGTTGCAGTAGGCAGAGAGCAGCCCTAATGAACCTTGCTGTTACCAAGTGGTGGCTCTGCGAGCACTTCCATCTGCACCACCCCATTTTACAGAAGAGCCTGCTCAATCTCCCGGTGAAGCAGCAGTGGTCAGCTTTCAAGAAGGGCACTGCGCTCTGTTTTAGAACACGCAGGCGGGCTCTGGAAATCTAGCCCATAATGTATGTGGTAAAGCTGATACCACAGCAGCATGCATCTCTTCTGCTTTGATTTTTTTGTGTCTCAGGAGGCATTTCAGGAATCCTGTGACTTTTGATGGCATCAATAAATCAGATACCATGCTGACAGAATTTTACTGGAATGTAAACAGGCATTTAAAATAACAATGTCTGTGTAATGTTTATTGAGGAATACAGTGGAGGTATAGCTGTTTAAGTACGTGGAACATTAAACTGCTGTGAATGTTTCCTTTCAGTTATGTTGGTAAGCTGGAGCTATGATTGTTTTCCATGTTAGTGAAAATAATTAAAAATATTTAATCATGAGATGACCTTACATCCCACTCCTCTTTCCAAACATCGTGTGGTTTTGGTGTTGAGGTGAGCCAAGAAGCTCTACCCAATGTAGGGGAAAGGGGAGGAATCCTTCTGTATAGCAAAATTTAGCTAAGGGATAATGAATCACCTTTAACTTGGCTCTGCTGAGTAGTAGCTGATCTGGGGAACTGCAGGCTGGTCAGCCTCATCTCAGTCTCTGGGAAGAGTATGGAGCAAATCTTCCTGAAAGATGTTTCTGGGCACTTGAAGGACAGGAAGGTAATTGGGAAGATTCACTATGGGTGTACCAAGGGGGGGGGTCATCCCTGACCAACCTCATTCCTTCTGTGATGCAATGGCTGGATCCCTGAATGAGATGAGCAATTTTGTCATTAACCTTAAGCAAGGCCTTTGATGCAGACTGCCATATCATCCTTGTAGCCAAACTGGGCTTCAAGGCAAACGCAGGTGAAAAACTAACTTTGCTTTCTGGTTCAAAGGGTAGCAGTCAAGAGTTCAAATACTAACTGGTGGCCAGTTACTCTGTGGTTGTCCTTGGGAGTCCATACTGGGGACAATACTATTTAGCAATTTCATCAACCATCTGGATGATGGGATGGAGTACACTCATCAGACTTGCAGATGATACCAGATTGGTACTTTGGAGGGCACCGCTGCTGTTCAGAAGGACCTCAACCTGAAGGAAAGGGTTGATTGAAACTTCGAAGTTAAACAGAGACAAATGTCAGGTCCTGCACCTGGAATGTAATAACCCCATGCAGCAGTACAGGCTGGGGAGCAGCTTTGCAGAAAGGACCTGGGTCCTGGTGAACTTCGAGTGTGAGTCAGTAGGGTGTGCTTGTGGTGATGACAGCTCATCGTGTGCTGGCTTGTGGATAGCCAGGAGGTAGAGGGAAGCACTTATTTCCCCTCTGTGGGACATGTCAGAGTCACATCTGGAATAACCCCTGCAGTTCGGGGCTTCTTAGCAGAAAACAGGTTGAACTGAAGTAAGCCCGCTGGAGGGCTGCTGAGATGGCTGGGGGCTGGGAGGCATGACAAGTGTGGACAGGCTGAAGGAACTGCATTTGTTTAGCTTGGAGAAGAGGAGGCTAAGTGGGGATTAACTGACAGTCTTCCGGTTCTTTAGAAGTGGCTAGAGGAAGAAATGGAGTCAGGCGCTTCAAAGGTATATGGCAAAAGGCCAATACAATGGTCGTGAGTTGCAACAAAGGAAATCCCTACTGGACATTTTGGGGAGGGAGACAAAAACTTAGTGGGAGTGATGCAGCACTGGAACAGGTGTCCAGAGAGGCCGTGGAGTCTCCATCCTTGGAGACTTTCAAAGCTTGACTGAACAGACCCCTGACCAAGCTGATCCAACCTTGAAACTAGGTCTGCTTCCAGTGCAAGGTTCAACTAGATGAGCTCCAGAGATGGCTTCCAACCTGAATTATTCAATGATAATAGAAGTGTAATTCTTCTAAAGGTCTTAGGGATGTTGTTGCCATCTCTTACCTGAAAGTTCTATGCCTCAGTTTCAGCTTTTGGAGGGCGAAGTCTATAATCCTATGTTACACTATCTGCATTTTTTCAAGGTCAGAATTCCGCTTTTTAGCATGCATATTTCAGAAAGTATTTACTAAAATGTTATCCAACTTACTGAGATTTTACTGTGCAAATGTCCTTCTGTTTGCTACCCCACGAGCACCACTGCATTTTTACCAGATCCGTTTGTGTGATCTTCAGCAGGCTAGCAGCTGGTCAGAAGCAGTGGAAGATGATGCAACTCACTGAATCAGCATGTTCTGCTTATTCTGATCTTGGGTATCCCTGCAGTTGTTCAGGGTACCATGTTTTACCTAGTGTACTCTTCCTGTATGTAAGGTGACCTTTAGGGAGGGGGTACCAAAACTTATGCACCAATATCTTCAAAGTCCAATGCTATGTCACAGGTTCAGGCTAAGTTCATTTCTAGGAGTAGCCCATATACCCCTTCAATTAGCATAAACAGGGACAAGGGCAGTCAAAGGTCAAGAGAAGTTCAAAATAGCATAACCTCTTTTTGCTAGTGTTCCCAAATGCTCTAATCCAGCAAAGTTCTCCAAGCTGTCCTTGCCATCGTGTTCACTAGGCAATTGTAAAAGTCAAAGAACAAGGCCTGGCTTGATACAAGAAATCGAGTGGTTGAGAATAGGTAGCATTGTTGCTTAAAACAGGAGAAATAATTGATTTATGTTATGGTGGCCAATTAGGCTGTAAAGTGGAAAACTCTTAAAGAAACCCTGTGGCTTCAAGGGAGCTTTTTGCTCTGATTTCTGCTCAGCAAATAGGGATACCCCAATAAAGGTCATCAGCTTCATGAGCTAAATTATTAATTCCTTTCATGCCGCTCAGGGCTTGTAAACAGTATATAATACAAGACAACAATTGGCACTGTTCACTTACTGGGCAGAGGAGAGGTCAGAGGGTAAATAGTTGTATTGGCAGCAGCTGTTCTTCATAGCTGAGCAGGCTTTTGTCCTTTTCATCTTTTAGAGCAAACCAGTTTCCAAAATCTTAGCTGCTGGTTAATCCATACCTCCTCTCTCTTAGCTGAATTGTTTTTAGGAGTTTAATGTGTTGCATATAATTATGAAGATAAAAAGGGCTGGAGGGGAGGGTGAGGGGTTATGGATAAGAGAACAAAACCAGCATTGCCATGTTTCATAGAGAGCTGTTTGAAATTTTTTTATTAATTTACATGGATGAGAGAAACTTTAAAAGCCACCTATTCAAGGCAAGTTGTAGGATAAGTACTTGTGCTTTTATATACTTTATAAAAAGAACTTAATTACGATTTTAATAGGTTATAAATAACTATCTGCCAGTAGCACAAGAACAGAAATGTTGAGGTGTTACGACTCCTCTGATATTGTAGGCTTGCCATGTTCCACGTTCGCACAGTCTGCGAGCTCTCGCCAGCCACTGGGTACAGCATCGCCTGGTTTACAGCAGCACCTGACAGGACATTGAGGCAATTCTAGTAACTTCAAACTTGAACAACCAGACAGCTGTGACTGCAGCGTTAGCCTTGGTGAACATATTAGAAATGGTAATTAAAATATAATTTCAAGTGTGAACTGAAACTCTGCTTTCCGAGTATAGCTAGGAAATACGGTTACACTTCTGTTGTTTACAGCCTTTAACGTGGTGTTATAGTGAACACTCTAAAACTACAGGACTTAAGAAATTTACACTGGCTCTCTAAATGCTTACCACTCAAATTTCTCTTCAGAAGGCACGTGCGTTATTTGGTTGCTTTTTGAAGGATACTTGATAAACTATTCCAGATGTTTGCAGGTGTAGCTTACTACCGTAAGTGACTTACTCACACAATGGCTTCTCAAGTGGTACAGACTGCTGCTGGCCACTCGGAGCCTGCTCCTTGCCATCTGGCTGGCTTGCTGAGCAGTTGACCTCTTTTTGCCAGAGAGCAGCAGGTAACCTTTAAATGGCCATCTGCTAATCTGTTACTTCAACCTTTCTGGAAGCTGAGTTGTGCTCAATACTGGTATTTACACAGGCTAAATCTTACCACTCAGAAGAATAAAAGTAACTTTAATGCTGCACTTACTTTTTGGGTTGTTTTGGCTATATGTGAAAGCATATGTAGCTTTAAATGGGAAAAAGTACAAAACTCTTTGCAGGTATCTGAAATTGCTATACTGCATATGAGAATCTTTTTTACTTACAAAAATGTGTATAGTGTATGACCTGCTAGCTCTTTCAGAGGGTTAGCAGTTCCCACATTAGGGAGACTATAGTATTAAGGTGGAAAATAGGAAGATGCAAAATCAATTTTTTTCTCTAAGCATACCAGAGACCTGTGAATTGTACTCCAGAGCGTGTGACTGTCGGAAATGCTGCAGTCTAGCACATCACATGCAGCTTTCTGAACACTGGTGCAAGATCTGCAAGGAAAAGCCAAGTGAGATTATAAATTAATGTTTAGATTTTCTAGGCAGAAAATGTCTTTAACTCAGTGGAGAATAGGACAGGAATAACCCGGGGCATTTCTGGATAAATCTGCCATTGTGTGTGTTGCTGTTCTTGACTGTGGCTGGTATTTACCATGTTAAACTAAAGCTGCTAGCTTTGTGTAGCAACACCAGTAGGCTCCTAAGCAAAGCACTTGCTAGGTGTGGCAGGAAAGCATGGCAGGAGGATTAAGTTAATGTAAGCGTTGTGCTATGTCTGCTCTTCACATTCTGTAAAAACGGTCTGCTAAACTGTTTACATTTGTTTGCGGTTTGCCTAATTAGAGCAGAACTTTGCACTTCTCAGTGTAAACAGTGGTCTTCAGGGAATTGCCTGGTAAGAATGTGAAACACAGGATTTGGACTGACAGCAAACCCTGGCTGTGGGCTGAAGTTATGCTTCTGGGACTGTATTCTGTGGTTAGGAATGTAAACTTGTAGTATGCATTTACTGGGTCTTAAAGCTAAACGAAAATTATAGAATATATAATTATGTGGTATCTACCAGCATCAAAATGATAGAGATGGAGACAGATTTGTTTGACTTGGGTGTTTGTGGTGATGTGCTAAGAGTGAATGTGTTTTTTTGACAAAGAGATCAAGCCCCAAAGAATGTATCTTTGTTTTACTTAATAGTAGGTTAAAACTGACCCTGTTACTGGAAGATGGTTCTTCCTGGTTTGGGTCCCGGAAAGGTGGACCCTTCCCAAAACGCAGAGGAAATTTGGCATTTGGTTCAGATCACGTTCTGACTTAAGGATTTTTCATTGGCAAAACACAGGAAGGTGGTTCCGTTTCTTCTTTCAGCTGCTAGAAGATAAAGCTTTTGGAGTGCCTTGTATTTAAAGACACTTGTTTCTGACGCTGCTCCAGATCAAATACCAGCATTTTGTGTGTCTTTGGAAGGGGACCTCTCTTCCTATCGGGAATCTTTTGAAGGTGCACTGGACACAGATGGGAGATCATCATGTCCTTTCATTTCACAGTAATGCTCCGCTTACAAGTTGATACTGTATACAGTTTAAAGCTGATATCATTTAGGATTTCTTTGTGCTGGAAATTGTTCTGAACTGATACTCTCAAACCGTCATAAGCTAGATTACTGATACGACTGCTCAGAAAAGTAGATCTGCAGATAACATGTACGAGAGAAAAGGGAAGGATAACACTTAAAAATTAACCGCTTCTCAAAGCAGCTTCCTCAGGTCATCAAAGTTATGCATATTCAGTTTAAATGTCTTTAATTCTGAAAACTTTCATTTACTTCTTGGCAACACGCACATCACAACTTTCTCATTTTCACTTTCCCATTAGCTACAGATGTGGAGCAGATGAGTTCTTCCTCTCCTGTCCTTCCTATGAACTCCATGGGCAGTAAGTACCCCTTTTCTTGCCACATGAGATAAGGTGGAATTTCTCATTCTGAGATGATCCAAAGATACAAATTCATTCTTCATAGTAGAGACTTTGAGAAGTTTTAGAGCTAATGCTTACTCATGGAGGTGGGGATTCCCGTATTTGATTGTTGACCAGATCTTTCTCACAAAAGTAGCACAGACCAGGTCTGTACATCACTATTTACACCAGCAGAATGTAGGCTGTGTAAGATCTTTTGCCACCAGAGATGTATCAGTGAAAGCTGTAAAGTAGATGTCTGTTAGTGATCTAAACACCTGAGGTGCTTTTAAACTATGTTGACATAAATATTTATCTTAAGTGTTTCAGTATTATAATTGGAAATCTATAGCCTGGAATTTCTCATGAAACTGTATGCAGTTGCTGAAATCATCTTCAATTTCACTGTAATCCTGGGCCTGTAACTTTTTGAGACTTTGAAAATCTGAGCTGCTGGACACCTAAATTACTGTGAATTCAGGATTCTTTCTTAATACTCCATCTAGTGGTATTTGCTGTGTGGAAGGACCAAGTGCATTTTGTCGACTTACTATAATCCACTAGATGGCAACAAGTCCTCATCAGACTGGTGGAACTTGCAGGCATAAAGTCAAAACAATTGTGTTTAATAGAGGGATGAGCTCTGTGCAAATGTTTCATTTAAAGCAACTTTTTATCATTTTTTGGAAACTCTCTGGAGTTTTCAAATGTGCCAGACTATTAACTGACAGCTCATTTTAAAAATAATGCTCAGATGTTCAGAACTGCTAAAAGCCTTCCAGAGTCAGGACACTGTCCTTTCCACATATGTCATTGTGCTGGTGGACTTGCATTTACTTTTACTGGAGAACTTAGATGCTTTGGAGAACTGTGGTTCCTCTACAATGGGAATATATGGTTCCTTCCTTTATAGTGAGAACAGTCATGTGGAATGAATATATAGTAGGCTCCGAGTTGTGAACACGTGTGCAGTTATTTGCCTGTTGATTAATAAAGCACTCTTTTGTAGGCATCTAGGTAGGTTTTCATGTAGTTGATCGCTTTCATGTGGAAACAGATAATTTCACATGCACATGTAGAATAATTTAAGTTGCTGTTTAGACACGTGTATTGTTTATGAAGATATATTAGCTAATACTCTGAACGTTTGTAGCCTGACATAGCTCAGATTTATTCAGGCCTCTCATGCCTTAAAAGGTACTAAAACTAAATTTTTCACAGTATTCTCACATCAGAATGTATCTGCCAAATACTAAAAGCAAGGCTGCCCAGCATGAACTGAACGACCCTCTCTTTTTCCCTTAAATAATTGTATATTATTGCTAGTCTGACTTTGTCTAGCTACAGCTTTCATGTCTGTCATCTTTTGCTAAACTGAAAAATGCTTGTCAAACTTCTGTTCCCTATGAAGGTATTTATATAAACTTTTGATAAACTAAATAAACTGAGCTCCTTGAGTTCTTTTGATGTCTTCCTGTCTTTTGATGAACCCTTCAGTGCTGGTGGGCAGGCTGAGCTGCAGCAGCTGGGGTGTGGGCATGCTGGTGGGCTGCTGGGGTCCTGCCAGCGGGTCGAAGGGCCGGGTGGACAGCTGGGCAGCAATGTCCTTAAAGAGCTGCAGCACGCTTCGCTGTCAGTGGCCTGCCGAGCCTCTGGGTGTTGATAGATGAGCCCTGGCAATTCCTGCTGGGCCAGTTCCGAGACCCCTCTAGCCCCAGCTGTCCAACTTCTGTAGTTGTGGCAACACTGAACGTGCTGGTGCTCAGCATCGTCCTGATGTGTTCGGTTTGGCTGGTGTCCGGGGCAGGCGGTTCTGCGGGGTGGTGATCGCTGGTAGGGAGCAAACAGTTGGTGCCAGAAACATCTAAAACCTCCCAAGCATGGATTTTGAAAAATTCTGAACGTGTCTGCTAACCTGTCTTCCCCTAGTAAGTTTTTTTTTCCCCTTGCTGTCTCATTACCAAACTTGATTAAAACAAAAAACCTGAGGATTTTTACAACACAGTAGAAAACTGAATTCTTAGGCTTATTTGTGCGTCCACGGTATTTGAGATCTTGGAGTGTCTGCTTAAGCCTTTTGCTTGTCGTGTGTTAGCAAGCAGGGGGGTGGCCCCTTTACTGTAGTTTTTCCTGTTTGTCTGAAATGTCTTATTTGAAGTAATTACAGTGAATTATTTTCACATTTCCTTGCCATAAAGATGGACACCTCTGTTAGGACTTTTGTATTTTCATAAAGGTATACGTGGGGGAAAACCAGTAGGCTGAAATGTTTGTTTAAAATAATACACAAGTGCTTTCTTGTACATGATGTAAAATGCCACTGGAAAAAAATCCAAATTATGCACTCTCACTTTTGAATGAGTCTTCCAAACATGCTGAAGAACTTGAAATTTCAAAGGCAAAATGTCAAACTGCATAAAAAGTCATTTGTCTAGTTTTCATAATGTTTAAACAATTCAGTGGGCATGCTTTCAGGCTCTTCACTTCTATATTACTATAGTCAATCTTCACTTTTATATTACTATAGCCAATCTTCACTTTTTTATTACTATAGCCAATTCCCTATATCAAACTACCATGTTTACCCAGGGTTTCGTCAGAAATGCTTGCTATAGGTAACTGCAGTGGCTGAACAGAGCCCTTCACTGTCAGGCTGGGGGAGTTTTTGCAAAGAGCTCAGTCCATTTAGCTTGTAGCTCTGAACTCGGTGAAGCTGTTTGTGGATAAAACTGAAGAAGTTTAAGTCACAGCAGAACAAGCAAAGAGGGATTTATTTTGAATATTCACTTAATTGGAGTTTAAAAGTCATTAGTAAGTCGTTCTGACTTGAACTGTACAGCAAGCTTAGGGAGACAGTAATTGTGGGATATCAGCACAGCATGCCTGAACAGGCTGCTTTAAAATAATCCCACAAGCAAGTGGGGGAGTAAACAAGGCATAGGAAAAGCTTTTGGACCCTTTGTTGTACAGTGAATTGACTGTGCTGCTGCTGCTGAGCAAAACAGCATCCACTTTACCTGTTTGGTCATGTCCTGCCCTCTCCTCACTGAGCACGGTGTTTTTAACCTGGGCTAAATAAGATCACTGCAAGTTATCCAAGTAACTTCTAAGGTGTCTAGGAAAAAAAATCTGAAATATCTTTTAATCAATATTGAAAACAGTAGTGCAGCAGGGCGCAGTGCCTCCCAGTGTGCGTAGCTGGCTGGAGCGAACTCGGGGTTCCCTGGACCCGACTCTGCTGCAAAGCTCCCTGGTGCTTTTGATTAACTACGTTGGGTCTGCTTTGCCCTGCAGCTCTTCGGCTGGTGACGCAGCTGTGATACCTGCCCAGAGCACAGGAGATCCCAGGCCCTGAAGGAGAGGAGGGAGGTGGGGTGGGACAGGGAAGGGTTTCTAGGGAGAAGGACCACATCACACTGCAGAGTCCAGTGTGGTGTAAAGTCCTTCAGGAGTATCTGTCATGAGAATAAGGTGGCTTGGGAATCCGGGGGGGGGGGGGTGGGGGGGCAGGGAGAGGGACAGAAGAAAGAGGCTATTCTTCTCACCCATCGTCCTCTTAAATGTGACCCCGTCCCGGGCCAGGAATGTTCTTGTTCAGTAGTAATGGGATGGCTTCGCTGTGTTACGCTGAGCGCTGTGAAGGATTATAATGATGCTGTCCATGGAGGTGGCTCTACTGCTATCGCTTACATGCTGTAAAATGAAGAATGAATTTGGTGGGTGGCTGAAACATGAACGGTGAAACATGCCTAGGGCTAACAACCTGATAACATCTGTCAGTGTAGAAGTGCATTTTCTTTTTGCATTTCTACCGGTATTTTTCTGATAGAGATGGACCTGTCTTGGCTTTAATTTTAGAAAGAAAAGCAGCTCACTGGCATCTCTCAGCTGCTAAAGGTGAAGGTTGAAAATACCGGGATGGAGATCACCTGTCTGAAGTTACTCGTGGAGTATAAGCTCTGACAGGAGTTTGGTTTGTAGGTGTGGAGAAACTATTCTGGTGTGTTGCCTTTTCAGACCCCTTTTGCTGTGTGGCTAAAGGCTGGTTTTCAGGGTTATGAAGAGGAAAGGTGTCAAAAAAAGTCCCTGGGAGCCAACACCACAGCTTTACAGCACAAATGGTATCAAGACTCCAGCTATAGAATTCAAGTTAAACCTTCATTAGTGCTGTAAAGCTGTGGTGGAAGTTACACAAAATATTCAAATTCGTGGTATAATGAAAAAAAATTGAAGTTACTGATTTTGCACAAGTAACATTTTCTTTAAAAAAAGCACTTCACAGCAAAAATGTACCTAGTGCAAGATACTATTTTTAATGTGCTTGAGTAAGCAGTACAGACTTGCATGGAAATGCACCTGACAGTTGTTGATCAGGTTTCCATGTTTAAACAGAAGGCTTCTTGTATTTATAAAGTATTCAACATGGAAGCACCTCTTCTCGAAGCAGATAAATGACAGGGAAGGCTAACTTGGTCTACGCTGAGGATGGGTTGTGATTTTCCTCTGTTTAGAAGAACACCCTGACCTCAGCAGCCAAATAGACTTCATAGACTTGTGAGGGTCCCATGCACCGCACGAGTGTCTGGGGAGCTGGAGGGCAGATCTTCCTTGCACTGCTGCAGAAGCTCCTAGAATACTGAACTGAAGGGGAGCTTGTTCTTAGAAAACAATGTGCCTGGAATGCTTCATACAGTTACTATGCCTTAAAAAAATCTTGCTTGTGCCCTGTTATAATGTCTGCTTTTCTACAAGGAATACTTATTTTATCCAGAATTTACTGCTCTGGAAGATGTTAATCTTCACAGTGGCTGTCAGGTGGCAAAGAGCACCCATGCTCGTAAAGGAGCCGGATGACATGTCCTGAACTACTTTGGTGAGACAATGGCAGAGCCATAGACCTGCCTTACACAGATACTGGGAGGCAGAACTTTTGAATACAGTGCTTCTTCAGCAAAAAGTCACTTTTCTGCCGGAAAGATGCCCCAAGGTGTATAACTGCGCAGTCTCTTAGCTAGCTGGTCCGCAGTTTGCATTCATTGATCAGTGAGTTGATAGAAATGAAAACCCACCGACAGCAATGAATGTTGATTGCAGCCATTAGATGCTAAAGATGTGCAGCGCTGTTCCATCAGACCACTCCGCTGTCACTGTCTTTTCACATGGAATAGGCAATATTGCAGTCCTCTTGACCTCAGGACACACAACTATTTCAGGGCTTCTTAAAATTCTTGAGGGCTTCTTAAAATCTTGGTGACTTCTGGAAAGTACACTTTCACAGGAAGAGTAGTAGGAAAACATTCTTCAATTTAGGAAATACATTAAAAATGATACAAATTGCCCTTTTTTTGGTAAAGGTGACTTGTTTTGCTTGGTTACTCTGCTTACACTACAGATTCTTGCGGTCAGGAATATCTGTTTTGTAGTTTACATGGTTCTTGACTCTGCACACCCCAAGGGCTTGAAATGGCACATTCACTGAACCTCCCCTATCCTTGCATTTAAATTATTTTCCAAAAATTCTCAAGCAGCACATTGTCCTCTAACTCGGTGAGGGATGGGCCTCATCCCAGAAGTATTTGCATTACACCAGTACGAGACATCCTGCTTAAAAGCATTTATCATAGAATGGTTTGGGTTGGGAGTGACCTTAAAGACCATCTCATTCCAACCCCCCTGCCACGGGCAGGGACACCTTCCACCAGACCCCATTGCCCGAAGCCCCATCCGACCTGGCCTTGGACGCTTCCAGGGACGGGGCGTCCACAGCCTCTCTGGGCAACCTGTTCTGGTGCCTCACTGACCCCCCCAGGGAAGAACTTCTTCCTTACAACTCACCTAAATCTGCCTTCTTGCAGTTTGTTGTGAAGCTATTACTCCTATCGTGTCCTTGCTGAGTCTACTTCTTGGCTATCACAAGAACTACAACGCCATCATGTTTACTGAGGTATCCACTCTGGTTGACAAGTGGTTTATCACTCTGAGCAACCATTTCACATGATTAACTTCTCTGTGGTTCAAGATTTTTTGCCTTTCTTTATGGTAGGAAGGCTCTGATGGTGTATGTAACTATCAGCTGAACCACCTTCTACTTGCGTGTGTTTTGACAAAGGCCTGTTTTGACATTTTAATGCCTCTAGGTCATATGAGACAAGCATATAGAGGTGTAAAGTGCACTTGAAGGGAACAGCCTTAACTTTCAAGAGCTTGTGCTTTCTCTTGGCCCTGAGACAGGTTATCTATTTTATTAAGTGCTGCCCACCTGTGACCATATACAGAAGTAAAATTATACATCTCTTCTAGAGCAGCCCAAGACAACATTCCCTGGCATGTGCTTTGAGTTTTCTTCTTTTATGGGCTGTGCAGTCCCTGTGGGGGCAAAACAACTGCCTGTGCCCTTGTGAAGGCATGTGCTATTAGAGCCTGCTCTGGGCAGTCCTACATCCCATCACCCAGATGGTGATCTGGGTACCATCTACATGGTGTAGATGTAGATACTGCTGAGGTGCTTGTGCATTTGGCTTTCTCTTCCTTTGAAAGGCAGGACATTTTCTTGCTTGCCTAGTTGTAAAGCGACAGCGTGAGTCGCAGGAGCAGCTGGACCTTGCTGGGAGGGATCCGGTCCTCGGCCAGCGTTCCCGGTGAGCAGCTGCTGAAATCGAGTGCAGGTTCCTGTGAGCAAATGAACTGACATTCCAGAGCTTTTTCCAGCGAAGCTCAAATTGCCAGCCCAACTGGAAACGAGGTTTCCCTCCTGATCTGGCCTGTATTCTGCTATTTTGAACATACACCATGCTCAGATTTGTTTCCAAGTATACCATATGGTGTGGATACGTTACTGCTTTTGTGCTGCCCATACAAAACCTTCCTTTACTCTCAGATACTTTGTTTTGCAGAAATTCTGCTCTAGTATAAAGTTTTAATTTTTTTTAAAGAGAAAACAAACATTTCTTATACACCAATTCATTTTTTTCAGAAAGTAGAAGAACTATAAAAACTCAGCCTCTGTAGTTCTTAATATAATCTGTAAATCATGACCTGTTAATGGCAACCATATGTGAAAAACTATGAAGGTTCAAGCTTTCCATTTAACAGAGGGTTTGTGATAAACCTCAAGGTACAGTCAACGGTCGATGGTTTTTTTTCTAGTTCTCAAACTCACCGACAGCGTTGAATGTTCACTGAAGCTATCCAAAGATGGCTGTATACATGCGCTGTACGTATTTTCCATGCATATGTTTTCCATAGACTAGCAGTGGAAACACTGCTGAGGACTGCACATTCTTTATTGTAAAGTCTTAAACTGCAAGTATTTTAATTACGAAATGGAATCATGAGGACTAATGAATTGCAGAAGTGTAACACTACAGTTATGGATGCTAAGTTGACTTAGTGTTTCTTGAAACAGCTTTGAATATATCTGAATTGCAGTTGTGAAAAAGCCCTTCCTCCTGGGGATATGCATATTCTAAATAGCTACGCTAAGGGTGTTCATAATGTTTCAGATTTCTTTATAAAGTTCACGTTAAAAAAAATTTAAAAAGGTGGGAACACACGTAACTGTAAACCAATGAAAATGAGAGCGGGAGGGATCTGCTTCTTACTGGAGTATATAATGTCCATTTGTATTTCTATGGCTCCTATCCCCTCCCTTACCGACAGTGGCTTTTTAAAGGCATTATCTGCACCATTGCTTTAAGGCATGCAGACTCTCAGCAACTGCTTGGATGAAGGAAGGTGACCCTTCAATGGCAGGAATGTCTTACTGGGCAGAGCTGCTGGAGAGTGGGATGGGGATTGGTCATGATGCTTCTTCAGTCACTCGATTCCAACTGGATCAAATTGACCCTAGAATGTTTTTGTATTGGCTGCAGCTTCCTCACCCAATAGTTTCTTCCCTCTGCTGCCTCTGCTTGGTAACTTGTCTGATACTCTGAGCTACTGAGATGTTGTGGCCCTCTGCACTGCCAGAAACTCGCAGGTAAATCTTCAAGAGTTGTCTGTGGCAGCTGAAAGCATGAAAGGGTGTCACTGAACCACTAGTGAGTTTGTACACCGTGGGCAAGTTTAGAGGCATTTAGTGCTGGAATTCTGTTTAAAGTCAGATTCCTCCATTCCCTGTAGTGGAGGTCGAGCAGCCTGGCCTTCGGGGGTGTGGGACATCCTGCCCACATTGAACCACTGCATGAGAAGTCTTTCTGATCCTCGGATCATTTTTTATGTGATCTAGAACACTACTGGAGCAGCTTAACTGCAAGTTCTAAACTGAATACGTAAATGTCTGCCTAAGAATGTACTGGTTAGAATAAATGAATTGCATTCTTTCTCCTGAAGAGTGGTAAAAGGGATTTATTCTCTTTAAATCTCTGTTGCATCTGTCTAATTACTGTCACTTTTTCCACCTGGCTTGCATGGTTTGAGAGAGAGGAATTATTTGTAGCTTGTTTGTTAAAAATGAAATCTGCTACATCCAAAATAACTTTGCTGTGAGTGAAGTGGAGCCTACAGAGTTAGCGGGGATAATTTATTGCTTAAATTCTGGAGACTTGCCTTTAATTGAGAGTATTTTCTCTTGTCATAGGGACTGTTAAGTGTTTCTCTGAATATCCTGAGCTGATACATGTAACTTAACAGTAAGCGTATTGTCTAGTAAAGTACTTGAAACAATCTACTATATTGAGTAAGCTGTCTGAGAGAGGAGCCTGCTCCCAGAATAGAGTTTGTAGTCTGCACTTAAATGGACTGATTTTAATGGTATCATTAAACATCAACTGATACTGAAAATCAAAAGAATTCTCTGAAAATTAGTCTCACCTTTTTTCTTGCCATCTTTTTGGAGTAGGAGCTGGTGGAAAGAACAAAGAAAATTTTTATTAATAACATGCAATGCTCAGCCTCGAGTGTTAAGCCTCATGAGTGTCCCAGTGTGAAAGGTGACTACATGTGGTAGGTATAACGTAAACCAAGGGAACTTAAGTTCAAGTCAACCATAAAATTTTGGTTTTAACAAACCAAAACAGTGTGTTTATATTTAAACTACATCGTGAGAGAGGCTTTTTCCTCAGTTCACTACTTCTTCCTCCTTTTGTACCTCCGCTGACCTTCGACTTGGTAACTTTCATCTTCTTGTTTCAAGATTTGAGAGCTTAAATTTCTTCTGAATGTTAAAAACAAACCATGTTTTTTCTATATCCTGGCTGCATGCTCCTTCCCTCTTGCAAAGTTCAAAGCTCTCCATCAGCTAGACGTTTGGACTGATTCCGAAATGGTAAAATAATTCTCTGGAAACTGTAACTGGGCAATATGTGCAAGGCTCGGGATAGACAAAGATTAAATCTTTACAACTGTTCTGTTGTTGGAAGTTTTACCCCCAGAACTGCATACAAAAATCCATGTTCTCTTTCCACTCTCCAAGTCCTTTCTCTCTCTGGGGGGTGTGTGTGTGTATACATATGTGTAGATCTATATAGTGTAAGGTAACTTAGAGAGGATTACCCTGTTACAGCAAAAGCCGTCTGAAAACTGTAGTAGTGAGTGCTACCAGCACGGAGACAGGATTTCTCTTCCACATAGTCTTAGCACTTTCTCTTCTTACTGTTGCTCAAGTGATTGCCTGTGTCTTATCACAAAACAGGTCATGTTATTTTTCATCTATTTTCTTCCCTGTTTTCTTCCCTGTTGAAGTGTCTTTATGCTTAATGGAAGCCTCAACAGTGGGGAGCAAAGCACCCACGACAGCTTTGAGCTGGGTGAGCAGAGGGCGGTTAGATAAGCCTATACTGAATGACTGTTGCCTGAGACTACTTTACAAGAACTTCTGTTCACTTTTTTGCATTAGCATGGCAGAACTGGTAATGATGCTGTTGTTCTGTGGCCTGCTTAGTTTGGTCTGACACACCCCGAAAGTTAACTATCTGCCATGAATCTTCAACACACCTTCCTCTCGGACTTTTCGCCTAGCAAGCACTGAAACCAGCCCATATTTGACAGTTGCCACCTCTATTGTTATTGTTTAATTATTACTTTCTATCGTGGAAAAAGCATTAAGAGGAGCCGACACCTTCCCTAGATGCTAAAGGCAGTCAACCGTGGGACATGGGTCTCTGAAAGCCTGACGGTTAGCTCTGAACATGGAACACCTTGTAAACTGGAATCCCTGCGAGGTCTGCAAGTATAAGGACGTGAATCAGGGAGGTAGTGGATTGCTGAAGTAGAACTTTACAATGAAAATACTGTAGATTCAGAGCACGTGGGGTTTTCTTTCAACTTACAGTGGAGAGAATGGGTTTCTGTATGAAGAAAATGGTTCCCTCAAAACATGCGTGCAAACCCTGAAACAGAGTGGTTAACCTGTTAATTGTCTGCAGTATGGGGACAGGATTTAGTTAAATTTGTGGATGTTTCTGGTGCTCTGTGTATTTATGGTGCCTGAACAATTCTTACACCCTAATTCAATCATTCTCTTAGTTCCTCACAATAAGGCTTTTATTTACAGCAGGGCAGGAATCCTAATGGCACTGCCATAAAGTGTCACTAAATAAATTTAACATATGTATCTGGTAGTAAAACAGCTATGCTTTCCTTTCCACCCCCGTGCCATAGCCGTGCCTCTTACGAGGGAGGTGTGCAACTCCAGCGTATGGAAATCAGGGCTGAGATTGTGCTCAGCAAACGACACAGCGTCTTAGTGCCTGCCTTGAAGCATCCATGGAAATGCCATGTGCAAGCACGTTTACTTTGTCCTGTAACAGGCTTTAACTGTACTATAAAAATGTGCTTTCTTTGTAGGCGTAAATGACTTCAGCAGTGTAAGCATGCAAATACACCTTGATAAGACAACAGGGAGACAAGAGGATGTAATCGCTGGCAGTATTTTTAGTTATTGCTGCTGTTTCACTGAAATGTGGGTGAGCATTTAAGTAGCAATGCCATGACCAAGCACTTCAGATTCAGCAGTCACCTACAATTAGCATTGGAGGTTTTTTTTCCCAACTGTCCTAAAGCTCCTTGGACTGACTACTACTTGACAAGTCTTGGGACTACAGGAAATCAGGGGACAGTTACTGGTCTGTTCCATTTGCCCTTTTAAAATGTAGTGCTGTGATGGTGATCCTAGAGAAAATAAATGCAGAGCTCTTCTGGGACCTGAGAGAAATGCTGTTAATACCGGTTTTCAGTGATTTATGGAGGACTTACCAAGTTATTTTGATCTGATTTAGAGTTGAGAAGCTTGCTTATGGATGCAGCATACCCTAGACTTTTGTAAGGTGTTTGACTTAATACCATATGACAACTTAAACTGGTATGATACAAATTTGCTGTGGCAAATGTTAAAAGGATTAAAAAATGACAAACGGGTAGGTCTCAATGCAACTCTGAGTGGGAACTTGATCCAGTTGGCGCAGTCTTACAGTGACTGCCATGTCCTAAAACATTGCTGTACTGGGAGAAACACAGTATCTGATGTTAGCAGGTTTGGGGATTTTTAGACAGAAAAGTGACACAAATCTGTATCTCTAGATAAATCAAGCATCAATGAATGCTTCAGTATAGTCGAACGCAAAGTTACATGTTTGGGAACAAGGAATACAGACCATGTGTGAACATAAAAGACTCCGCTGTATGAAGCAGTACTTGCTATAGTGGATAATTAACTGCATGTGTGTGCACAACCTGACTTTTACTACCGTGCAAACAATGAAATATTGAATAGGAATAGAGGCTGTTGCATGTGCTTTTAGTTCTTCTGTAACTGCTGAAATGATACTTTGTCCAGTTCTGGTACAGGCTGCCCTAAAGCCCTCACTGAGCTGAACAGGTTTCTGAAAAGGTGAGAGCAATTAAATAACCAGAAAGACTGTCACCAGTAAAATAAAGTTCTCCGAAGTAAACCAGTGAAGGCTAGGGACTTTTGTCCTGTCTCTTCACCTGCACAAATGAGCCACTTAGAGCACAGCAACACTGCCTTGGGCTTGGTAGTGGGTCTAGTTTTGCAGGTGGAAAGCAGAACCCTGAAGATGGGTGTTAGCAGGGAAAAATGGTTTTGGCTTGCTCTTCAGAAACTTGATGCGCGAACTTCTGTTTCAAGAGCATATGGAAGAGTGGAAAGCTTTTTTTTTTTTTTTTTTTTTGAACTACAGGGAGGTGATTTTGCAACAAACCATATTATTTTATATTATATACTCCTTGTTCTTGGAAAATACTGGACTCTCAGCAAGTGCTTTTAGCAGAAAAGTGAAATTATTTTGGTTTTGATTCTTTTTGCCAAACATGATAATATTTTAAAATAAGGCATTTATGAATGAGCTAGTCTGGATGTTCTTGCAATGTGACATCCCAGACTGAGTAATCCGATGCTCTCTAATTTTTCAAGTGCTTTTCTGAGCTCTTTCCAAGCCACTGAAATAGTGAAATAGTTGTATTTCTTAAACAAAACTTGTTTTACCTTTCTAGAACAAACACCCAAGGTCTCAGAACCAAACCCTCCTTCTCCCGTTACCTGCTAAAGAAAGTATTTCTCAAATTTGCGTGTAGTGAGAAGGGCGGCTCGGGCTGGAAGACATTACCATGGGCAGAAGCTTTCTTGCTGACCTACTTACACAGGACTGATCGTACTGGATTAGACTCCAGCCTGATACCCTGTCTCCAAAGTTGTTTTTGTGTAAGGGGAAGGGATCAGACACACAATGTTGCAAGACCTGCCTGCCTCTTCACCAAATTTTCCAAAGGACCAAGTACAATTTCACCCAGGCAAACTGGGGAGGAGATAAGGAGCTTCTTCAGGACGGTAGCAGCTTTCCAGCACCCCGAAGGTGTCCTAAGGGATATTTTTCTGAGTAGACCCAGGAGGGGTGGTTTTTGGAGCAACCTGCATTTATGTGCTGTTTGTACCTGCAGCGTACATGGAACAAAAACTACCTCAGCCCAGGATGTCTTAATAATAAGCGTAGCTTCATCTCATTTCACATAACTCCACAAATTGTCTTTGTTGGGAAAACACTTTCATGTGTACTTTCATGTTTGGGACCACTATTGAATTGTAGCTGTTGGCTACAATCAATAAAGCAGTTCTGACTCTAAAATAAAATGAAAACAGTGGCTAATGGATGTTTAGAAAAGGATACAAGGAGAAGAAACTTGCGTATTTCCTACTAATCATCTCCTGTCTTCCAGACATTTTTCAACACACAGAGATTTCTGGAGACAGGCTTCTGTGCTTTCAGTAACCGTGAATGCATGTTTCTTTTCATGAATTTGCACAGCTTCCCTGTGAACTTTTATCCACCATCTTTTTGAGACAACATTTGTTGCCATGAAGATTGTCTATATTAGATTCATCATTTTTAATAGAGAGGAATCTCAGGTGTCCTCCTGATGAATTCCTGCAGTTGTGCTATGCTCTGACGCATCTAATGCTGGGTAAGTAGCTTCTGTAGATAGAAATAACATTGTCTCTTTCGGTATATTAAACATGCTAACAATTCTTCATCACTGAAATACTGCATTGCCCTAGACCTAGGATGTCTTTTGTTTATCATGGTGGTGAATTCAGGATAAGCACTTCTTCAGAAGACACTCCTGTGCTGACTGTTCTTCTTGACTGGGCAACTCTGTGTTTCTGTGAAGATCAAAAAGATTTCCCATTAGCTGTGAATTTAGGCATAGTTCCTGTGCCTCGGTTTCGGGAAGGAGAGAAAAGATCCTAACTGCAGATGATTCTGTTACCGAGATTGTTTTCTGCCTTTTAGCATTTTAGAAATTGCTGTCACAGTCATCAGTATGACAGTCTTCGCAAAAACTAATTCTATTGCAGAGAATTGCCTTTTTGCTCCGAGATTGGAACTAGTTGGACTTGGCCAGTCTTTTCCAAGGTAGGGAGGGCAGAAAATGCCTTCTGTTCTCTTGCTAGTCTCAACAGTCAAGCTGCGATTCCCTTGTCATTGTTTCTGAAATGTGTAATGTAGGTGGAGACAATGTTAAAGAGAATCCTGTTTTTTCAGAATTAAGGTCATCCTTGTTTTTGATGAGCCAGGGCATGCCGCAAAGCCTGTGTTGTGTGGGCTCATCCTGAATGGGATGCCTGACCTGGCGTGTGTGTCTTACGGGGAATAATTTTAGTTTTTCAGTTTGTGATACTGGAAGAAATGCCCAGAACCTGCATGTGTGATTGACAAACATGAGAAAAGCATCTTGCAAAGTGATCGGGAGAGAAATTAGAGGTCTCTGTTTTGTTTCTACGACTTGATTTTTAAAGACTATACTAAAACAAGATGCTTGCTACAGAAGGGAAGGTCCGTTCCTGAGCAGGATGTTTCACAGGTGGCTTCCTGCCACTCCGGACCAGTGACACGACCCCCATTTTAACTGCTGCAGCGTGCCCCTGTTCACACACTGATCGTATGTAACAATGTAAAAATACAGATTTTTTTTTTTCATATGCTAATTGTGACTTTTATATTTGACTTACTGTTTGGAATATTAGCAATTCTAGCTGGATAAAGCTTCGGTTATCTGCTTGGGAAGCAGTATGGATGGGGAGGGATCAAATGAAGGATTTGCTTCTCATAATCATAATGTCTCCCTGATTCATTGATAACTGTCCCTTTGAAGAAAATTAGTTTCTGTTTTTCGGCTTTATAACCCAGCAATTCTCATCTGATAGACTTCATGATTTTGAGTTGTTTTCAAAAAAAAAAAAAGCCTCTAAAATCTCACTTTTTGGTTCAGTCTTGGCAGCATGGCACCTCTGGGTCCATTTTATGCTGCCATCTTGTAAGACTCCCTTTCACACTCAGTACAATAAAGATTTTTACTTCCAATAACTGTAAATAACTGAAGCAAAGAAAATGGCATTACAGTGACATTGTAATGAGCAGCAAAAAGACAGGTGAAGATCCACCCTGTCATCTTCCCCATTCTCCTCCTCCCAGCTGTTGTGAGATTTCTTATCACTTGCCAATGTCTGGCTTAGCTGGAAACGCATTATTCTTTCAATGGAAGTATGTCTTCCTCATGAGCTGAATGGGTGCCACACATAGAACAAGTGCCCTGATCTCGCTGAACTTTTGCAAGATGCTGGCTTCCCATTTTCTGCGTTTGGCTACTCCCATTTAGTCACAGCAGGTACCACGAAGCCTCAATGTATAGTGCTCCTTGCTGTCAGGGAAAAAATGTTACTACGTCCTATGCATGGTCTAACCCACATGATGGACAAACTTCCACTGTGTTTCATTGCTGTCTGTTCACATTTTCACACCAAATTCATTTAGCCTTGTTGACAAATGATCTGAACTACAGCGTGCGCACACAGCGTTGGCCCTATTTCTGTGATACTTTTCTTTCCGCTGCTTGTGTATGCTGCTCAGCCAGAGAGTAGCAGCATCTTTGTAACTGTTCTTCAGGTATTAAAATTTAAAATAGAAGTATTTTCAAAGACTCTTATAGAACGACTAAGTGTGATTTTTGGGGGGAAAAAAAGGCACTCTCTTATATCTGGTTACCAGGCAAATATTCTGCTGGAAGAAAGACTTCCTCTCCCCACTTACATATTTAATTTCTTTGCTTTTGTGTGCTTTTAAATATGGGATGGATGTGGATATGACGCTGAGGTGAGAAGGACTCAGCCATTCTTTTCTGAGTTATATATTTAGCCTATTTAAATGCAGCCATCATGTGAAACAAAAAGGAGAAAATGTACTTATGTTCATTTAGAAGAATTATCTTTGGATAACATCACCCAAATATTGCTGGGTTTTTCTTGCCTACAAAATAAATTGGTCTCAGTGTGCTGTAAGAGGCACATAAAAGTTTGTATATGAAGGTAGTATAAAATTCAGATGACTTGGTAGAACTGGCTTTAGAATTTTGAAAAAACTGGAACAGATTCATTAAGAACAATTTATGAGGGAGTAACATGCTGGAGACTTTAATCTGTCCATCTCAATCTACTGGCACTTTTTTGTGCCCTTTCTACTGCTGTTTGATTCTATTACCTACCTTTCTTCCTGGGGTGTGATGAGAGCACAACTGTTCTAGATGTGTTTCGTACCACAGCATGATAAGCCACAGAAACTGATGATGATGGTGATGATAATGCTAAAATTTGGTTGGCATACTGTTCTTTGAATTGCAGATTCTGCAATCACTTCATTATTTTTATAGTTTTCTTTTTACACTGAACTCATTGGTGTTTAGAAAATATTTCCTAATATTGTAGGATAGAGCTTCTCCGCTTCCCTCTCCCAAATACTTATACCAACAAACTGGTCTGTTTCCATGGTCTATGTTTCAGTAATTGCTTTCTAACCAGAACAATTAAGAGCTGTGAGAGAAGAGGAAATTTGTCATAAAATGTTCCAAATGGAAATCTGCTTTTATGTGGTTTCAGAATGACAACCCAGAAAGCATAGGTGGATATACTGCAATAGTGTCAAAATTCAGCTAGCAAAATCTTTATACTCAATAAGTAAACACCAGGGCTTTAGGAGGGAAGTCTGGTTCTGCTCTCAGGCTGAGCAATCCAAACCAACTATCCTTCAAGGGCACCACAAAGCTCACACAGATGATACAAAGTAGTCTCACTTTACTCAAATATTTCAGTATGTTCTTAATTTCCAAAGTAGACTACAGAAATATTGCATCTATCTGCTATTTAGTGACGGAAAAAAATGAATTAAATAGGGCAAACAAAGCTGAAGCTAAGCTATTATGTATTTCAGATTGCTTAGTATTTGGCATGTGGACCAAATGCTTTAGATTATAAGGGCATAAGCCTTTCAGAACCTTAAGTTATTTTAAAATTAAATGGATGACAGGCACAGGTCTGCTGCATGGATTTGATTTTCTTTGTGTCTTAGCAGAAGTAGTAAGCAATGTCTGTAAGTATCTAATGAAGCTATTTTCTGCTATTATAGAGAGGTTTGCTATGAGAAACAGAATGGAGAGAGTACCACATTTTCAATAAAACAAATTGAACAGATTCTCAGAAATCTAGGTCACAGTAACAGATGACCTATACATGGTCCTACTTTTTGATGCAACTGTCTAATCTGCTCTGAGAGTACTAGCCAGACATCATTCCTAATTGACCTTGATATTCAGTGAACAGAAAGAAAGCTAAAGCCACATGATATTTAAATCTTTAGCAGGAAAAAGTATATGGCAAACCTGAATGCATTCTGTTTTATAACTAGAATCTGTATTTGTTATGTGAACCTTGTCTGCAAATGTGTTGATAGTCTTAAAAATCTGAAATTGAGACTCCACCTAAAGAAATAAATCTGAATATGAATAGCCATTCATAACAGAGTTCCAGAGGAGAGTTTGTCCCTTGTATAACTGTATTTTGTAATGCAGCTGCCCTGTCAAGACTTCCCCAGACTTCCTCATGAAGGTATAATGTTCTCTGGCTAGGTGAGAGCTCTCTTGTTCCCTTGGACTAGTCCGTTCAGCTCAAAGCACAAGACCTAGTGGTACCCAGATTTAAGGCACCGTGATTATGTAAATGGGAACTGCTGACACTCCAGGGCACTGGCATGCGTGCAGCTGTTAAGTGTAAGCAAGTATGGGAGACTGGAAATTACAGTATGTATGGTTAAACCCTGACCGCCTCTGTTTACAGACCAGACTGATCCTTTTTGTTCCTGACATCAGACTTGAGATGTAGCGTTATTTACAGAAGGCACTACGGACTTTCTACAGATGAGGAAAGATGGATGTGTACTTTTGTGCTAAAGTAAGTGCGTGGTCTGCCAGTAAGCCCTAAAGAAACTAACTAGTAAAGCCTTGAATGCTCATATGACAAGATACTTTTCAAGAAAACTATAAACTATTTAAGTTACTGAATTAAGAACCAGTAAAGATACCACAGGAACCCCACCAACTCTGTTTCAATGTGCCTGTATTTGGCAAGAAACGACTGTGTCACTTCTGAGGTTCATCACGCCTGGCACTGGAGCTGCCAGCAGAACACACAGATGATGACTATTGTGTATTAAAAGCAGTTGTGAGTTGTGTTGTGGAACAGCCCCTTGTCAGCTGATGGCAGTGCCTGGTGGGGAGACACGTTACTGCACCGCGTGCTGCTCCGTGCCTGTCCACTTCAGCACGCCTGCCCCGAGCATTCTGCTGCCCTTAATCACATTTTGGCATCTTGTCTCAGACAGTCTGGCCTTCTTGTGTCAAACACGGGTTAACCGCAGGTCTGAGTAATGTGGTGTTGCAAAACCAAATTGTGTACAGTTGCAAGGCAGTTAAGATTGAAAGCGACCTGCTACTGAGCAGGCAGAATTCCTGTTCTCAAGCTTACTGCAATATTCATGCACACATGTGTGTATTTAGGTGGCACAAGTAATTGTTAATGCAGAAGGGGTTTTGGTATTGAGACGCAGCACTTCAGCGCACTCAAAATTTGCAGTTTTATGCAATGGTCATTCACAGTGATTGTGTTAATTTCTTTGTATTATGGTTCAGGACAGCTGCTGATGGTTCAAACTATTTTCAGGCAGTACAGGGAAAGTAAGAATGACTGAAGTCTATTTAAAAAGGTGATGTCATCAGTGTGCATGTCCATGTTGCTTCTTATGAAAAAGAAACATGCTTTCATGTTATCCTTAACATAAAAATACCCAATTGTTATCTTTTGAGTTCCTAACATTTGAAACTTTCGAGTGATATTAATCAATACTGTGGTTTTGAAATGATTACAGCATCTGCTGGCTATTATTAAGATAAAATGAAATTCTTGGGACTCCACATTTTTTCATTAAATTGCCAAGTGCGTTGCTAGATTTCAGCATACCTGATGCATTTTTATTGGCAACTAACCCTGTAATGCAATACTATATATTAATGAATAGTCAGATTATATATGTGTTGGTCTCTTGCATCAGCTGTGACTCCAAAGTCTGTTAGTGGTTAACAGGTTTCTTCTTTTTTTGAGTCTTTCTAAACTTTCTATTAGAATAGCCAAAACTGGAGTTGGGAAAAATGACTTTTGAATTACCTGTTACTTCTATGTGCGGTTTAAAAAAAATTGACAGCACTAGAACAGCCATCAGCATCCTTTTCTTATGTGCATGATGGGATTATTCCCATGTCTAAGCTGAGTATGTAGATGTTTACAGAGGCGGGTTATGCCCAGATATTCATTTTATGGCTATTTCGATTAGGCAGAAGCTCTTTTTCCCAACCTCTAATGGTCTGTTTTCTGTTCAAAGTGATATGCTTAACAGGTATTCAGACTCATGAGACCCAATTCCAAGGGCCTATTTTTTTTTTTTTTTAGGCAGCACTTTCAAGGGGTAGGTTTTAAAATCAGCCTCCAGATGAACATCAAGTATTAGCGGTCTCACAGGTAATGGAAGAGGTTTCTGTATTTTAAGAATGCCATGGTATTTAATTTAAAAGTGCTTTGTAGGTAGAGCCATCAATATCCTTAACCTATATTAAAAAACAATCAGTAATATTTTTGTTCAAAGGCTTATTTTAGGTAGGTCCTTCTGGGTTTGTAAGTACCAGTAAGAAAAGAAATTAAAATCAAAATAGCTTGATTGTAATCTAGCCTGATTCTTATCACCCAAGTTTTACTGAGAAGTAATACACCCAAGCCATTGTACTACATCAGGAAGAGAATTCAAGGAAATTATATAATCATTTGGACAAAACTGACTCCTGTGAAAAGTATGTATGTTCACATTTGTATTTCTGATGTTCTGAAATAGCAGCTGAAAATTATATGAAATAGCAGCTGAAAATTATATGAGCTGGCCCCTCACCTATACAGGTGTCTTGTTAATCTTACCACTAGCACCTTAGAGAGGATTTCACTTTTTTTTTTTTTTCCCCAAAAACCACGTTGTTTCAGTCATCCAGGGGTTTTTTTGCCCTATGTTGCTCAAAGGAACAATGGAAGCAAGTCCATCGTCTGCCTAATGGGCTGGTGCAGAGTATCAGCATGAGTCTTCCTGGGTGTTGAGCGATGGACCCCTCTTCCTCACTTCAAAATTCTTCCCCTTTTTCTGAGGTCACAAGGATTGCACTGCTAAAATATGCTTAAGAGCAGCAAACAGCCCAACCTTTGTTTTCCATATTTTGATACTTTGTATCTCTGCAGTTCATAAAAAACCCACACCTTTCAAGTTCATAATAAACACACACCTTTCACAACTGCAATACATTACAACTCTCAATTTCATTGTTTTTGCTGGGTGAGGAAGAGAGCCAAGTCATTCCTGCTGCACTTGTAGTGATCCTCGCATGTAGACAGTCCTGGCTGCTCTCTCCGCCTGTACGCCTGTGCAAATTTCAAGAGTCTCTACCCAGTTGGGGTGGGTATTTTATCTGGTGCTAAGCTGGTAGAGTAGGCAAGATTTATGGAAAACGAGGAGGAACAGCCCAAACCTTCCTGCTATTTGGGCGAAGATCGAACCGACTTCCGCCCCTCAGCTGCGGCACCGTGCATGGCGAGGGGCCGGCTTTTCATCTAATCAAACCTGCTGGTTGGTTTTCTGATCTTGATAATTTCTGCTCATTGGCTCCAATCAGGGGATTAAAGCCCAGTCTCTGAGGAGTTCTCATTTTAACTCTAGACTGGGGGGAAAGCAGGGGAAATGGGAGGTACCAGACACTGAACGTTTTGGTTTTGTTTTTCTTATTTATTTTGGTATTTGCCAAGTTGACACGACTGCATCATGTCCTCCTACATAACTGATACAGGAGATGCACAGAGCAAATTTACCGAAGCTTTTATGATGAAATCAGCTGTCCAGCCTCATCCCCTTACAGCCACCACTAAAATGAAGTCCATTATAACAAGAACACATCTCAGGCTAGACATCAGCTGCCTCAGTAGTGAATCTCTGCTTTTTATAAACACTTTTGAGGTTTTCTGTCCTCAAAATTCTTTTAATTCCCACCCCCCCTGCCAACCCCCCCACCCTGTGAATTCAAATCTCCAGCCAGATCATGCTTCTGCCTTCCAGACACGGGGCAGCGACCGCAGCTGAAAAGTAACCATATGGACTTCATGATTTTATGTACTGTGACAATAAAGCTTTTATGACATTCTAGGTGGTTAAAAATGGCAGTAAGGAGCTCTTAAACATGGCACAGTCATGTTGCTTTTCTGAACCGGCAGACCTGCCAACAGTGCATCAAAAGCTGTAATTTCCTGTGCACTGAAGCCCCTATCTCTGCTGCCTCCAGCTTTGTGTCCCAGGGCTTGTGCCTGTGTGCTAACAAATCTCTATTGTCCAGCGGGGCGAATAGTGGCTGGGACGAAAGAATTGCTGTCTGGTTTCTATTCAAATCCAGGTAGTCAGATATATGAATGGAGTTTCTCGAACAGCCATGTGAATAACCTCTGCTCTGCATGGAGGCTGCAAATGCTTAACTGGCTGGCGGGTCTGCGCCCCAGCGCCTTAGCTGCAGAAAGCACAAGAGTTTGAAATACGCTTTTAGTGCTCCTCGTGGCTTTTAATACTTATTAACTTTTAAAATATGCTATCTCACATTCCTGGACAAAACAAGGAGAGTAAATCATTCCCTTCTCCGCTTTCTAAACTTGTTGAAGAATTCTACTTGTAGCTTTAAAAATGAGTTGGTTTTGCTAAGAAACCAATAGGGAAAGCTAATGAAAATTTAATTATTTTCTTAGAACATACCAGATTTGTAAGCATATGTTGACAGTCTTTTATTACAATGGGCTCGGTGTGCAAGAGCCGCAGCTAATAACCGCGGATGGTTTGGGGAGCAAACGCATTACATTTCTTTTAGAGTAAGTTATGGTAAGAAGGATTTCTGGTAGGAGAGTTTGAGCAGGCATTGGAGAAATACTGCAAATTGGGGTTCATTTTACCACCTGTTTTTTGAGGGGGGTTGTTGGCTTTTTGGGTTTGTTTTTGGTTTGTTTTTTTTTTTTTTTTGAGCTCACGGTTTCGGTCATTAACGTGAAGTGAAATAATGTTGATAACGCTGCTTCCTAGAAGCAAAAGACCTCTTCGCAAAGCTCCCGTCTGCCCAGCCGGAGCACTAAACCCCGCAGCCTTGGGACTGTCTCGACCCTCTCCTAACCTCACCCCAAAACCACCACCACCACCACAACAACCAACCAACCAACCACAGAACTGTCGGCTAAGCAGTCGCCGGTCGCGATATTATCCGCAGGCGGGCGACTTAACCGCTCCCGCCAGGTGTCACCGGAGGAGGACCGAGTCACCCCGGAGCCAGACAAAAGCAGGGACACAAACACACACACACTGGGGGACATGACCGGG
>JAVKLA010000052.1:19690378-19705594 GCA_034782735.1 Sagittarius serpentarius | reverse complement strand
GGGACCCGACACCCCCCCCCCCCCCCCCCCACCCCCGCTCCGGCCCCCCCCCCCCCCCGCGGGAACGCACCGATTCGCCGCGACGCCCACGCGACACGTTGGGTGCCCCGTTCGCCGGCCAGCGCGCGCTCGCCCTTGCGTGGGGCCGTCACCCCGATTCCGGCGTCCGGTCACGTAGAGCCCGGCGGGAGGGCGCCCGTCCCCAGCGCGCTGTGACACGGCCCTTCGTCACGCCAGACGGTCGGGTGGGCTCTCGTCGGCCTCCCCGAACCCGCGGCCCGGGGGATTTACTTGTGGGTCTTTCTGGGCCGCGGGGAAACTGGGTCAGCGTGCTGCGCGGGCCGGTGCGGCATCTCTGTTTGGCACGCGAACCTAGAGTTCGTTTATTTAATGTGAGCCGGCTTCGTATTTATGCTTAAAGGCAACAATATGTCATAGCGAGGTTGCGGCGCTTTTGAAGTACGCTGTAGGCTGCTGGGAAACGGCTCGGGGATCGTCTCCTCTGGAGCGGGTGGACGGCTCCCGCCCCATCGCCTTGGTAAAGCTGCCTCTGAGCGATACGTAACATCGAGGCGACTTTCCGTCTAGTTGTGCAAGCGTCCCTGTTAGTAACGGCACTGCTGTCGGAGCGCGGCAAGAACGACTACTGCCATTCCTGTTGCAGGATAGAAATAAAATGCCTTTAAGCACGTTCTCCAGTGACAACACCTGATGATAAATGCATTCCGCTAACAACTTGCAAGTTTTGGTGGTTTTAGACTAACAAAACTCAAAGCTGCTCCTGCGGACTTATCTGTAACCTCTCCCTGTGCTGGAAGAGTAAAGCGAGATGCTCGGATGTCTCTGGAATTGCGTAATAAGGATGCACTAGCTTTGTTTTTGTGAAGTGTTTTCAGTGGGAATGCAAGACTGTGGAGATAAGTGGGGAGAAGGTATTGCACTTGTTCCATTTGCTCGTCTCGTCCTCATTCTTTTCAAGTCTTTTTAGTCTTCTTTCTCTGCTTGTTTTCAGTCGTTGACCTTTCTTTCTTCTTTGAGGGCATTTTGACATGGGGAGACCAAAGTACTGGGCACCTGCACTTGGAGTGGAGGTTGGACTAGATAATTCCTGAGGTCCCTTCCAACCTACGATCCCATAGGTGAAACATGCACCATAGGAAAGGTTCTCTTCCTCTAACACGACGTGGCCATTCTCTCTCCGTTTGTGTTTCGCTGCCATTAAAATGCTTTTAATAATGACTATGGTAACCTACTGCTGATTCTGGATTCCTCTGCCGTGGTAGTTCGACCGTCCCAGCTCCCTGAGGCAGCGAGCACGCGCTGGTGAAGCCGCAGGTGACCGAAGGGAAGGAAGGTGCTGCAGCAGTAACGCGGTTCACGCCCTTTTGCTGGTCTGGTAGAACTCGGGTTTGCTGAGCGTTTTCGGGCGTGCCATGGTGTTGGCATTAGGAGCCCCTCCTGGGACACAAAGGAGGGGAGGGGCGGGTCAGAGGCCCCGTTTGGGCATTCTTGACATGGATTTCTGTAGAATTCCCCCTCAAGGGCGATGAATGCATAAATGGAAAATGAAAATGAAATGAAAAAACAAATGACAGTTACATGGAACTCATCCAAAAGGAAGCAATTTGAAGAAAAAAAAAGGTTAATATGCTGCTTGAATGGTGACCCAGGCTCGTATCAGTGTCACGCAGCTGCTATTGATGTGGATGAAGAGGTTCCCACCTCCTTGTCGTGAGTGTGAAGGAGATAGCTCGTATCTGCTGTCCGTTCTGCCCACAATAACCATTCTAGTAACTTCTCCCGTTTCCAGACAGCTTCCTTTCTGTCTCTTCTTTCAAAGGTTATCTTTCACTTCTTCAGTCACTTGACGATTCTTCTAAAACGTAGTTGATACTATCGTTAAAATACATGTTCTTGTGCATATCGGGCTGTTCAGTGTGCTTCTGAGCGGTCAGTTATGGGTTGCGCTGGCTGAAAAGCATACAATATCTTTGATCCTATTTATGAAAAATAAAAAAATTAAACTGTAAGAGTGTCTGTAGTATGGTCTTTACAAGCCATCTGAACGGCTGCTGAACTCCAGGAGCTTTTACAGACTCCTGTGCATGCCTATCTCCAGATACCGCTTTCTGTCTCCCGTGTCGGAGGTGATCTTCAAATGGTTGAGTTGCTTGAATATTTTGAGGCTTGTCCTAATTACGTTGCTCTCATTTACAAAACACTAGGTCCTGTTCAGTTGGACGTACATCGCGATTACTAAATTAGAACCGTGTTTCACTAAATCTATGGAAAACATCATTTCCCATTGGGAAATGAACTGCTGGAGCAGTCGTGGAGAACAAGTTCCCCAGGCAAGGGCACCGCAGCCGAGGATGTTCTGCCATGGCGGTTCCTGCAAGCAGGAGCTGGGCCCTGCAGGACCCTGTCAGTTATGATGGGGTTGGGAGGAGGAGGTGGGGGTTTGACCCAGTTTTTGACCCTTAAGCCATTTCACAATACTGTAATCAACTTGGTGTTTTATTTTGCTGCATATTACTCAAGTCAAAAGGAAAAAGCAATGGAGATCTGTTGAGGGATCTAAAAGGGAGGCAATGCCGGTACTCCCTTGTGCTTCTCCCAATTATTCTTGAGTCTTTCTGGCAGTTCCCGTCCTGGAGAAAGGCTGTGACAAGACAGGGGAAGGAGGAAGGAAGAATCTTCCAGTAAGTTTGCTCAGATCCAATACGCTTGACCCAGACAGGCAAGCATCTGCGTCAAACGTGTCTCATTTCTCTTGGTACCTTAAAGCCCGGCAAACTAAGAAGTGAGGGCTTAAATGATAGATACTTGTCTTTTTCTTCCCTTGTATCATGTCTGTTGTAGTTACAGAGAAATTCAGAGTGTTAATCTGAATGTAGGATTTGTGACTGTTTGGGACACACTGCTGGTTTGTAAATAACTGCTTTCCTGGCTACGCTTCTGATGAACGCTGGCTGCCCCGTCACTGCAGCGGTATCGGGAGAAGGGCAAGACTGGCTTACTGCGTTTGTCATCCGCAACAACGTTGACTTTGCTAATGGGTGAAGCGTATGTGAGAAATGCGGCAGCAGGAGTATTTAGAAACCAGAAAGTCGGCTCTTAGCAGAGATGCAGTTTGACAGTGGAGTGAAGAGGAAGCAAAGGGGCTTAAGTGATAGAGACGCCTTCAGACAAATTCACGATGATATGGTGTTTGACCGTCCATTCATTGACTGATTGCATTTTATTAAAACGTTACAGCAGCCTTCAGCCTTCTCTTCGCTATAAAATATAAAACAGTTCCTGGAGTTGAGGGCTGTGCTAAGCCTGAGTTACTGCTGTTCGGTATGGAGTGGAAGGGCCATCCTCTTGGTAATGTGGTACAAGGCCCGGGTCACTATTTTTCCTTGGCCCTCATTTCTGAAGGCTGTGAAGTAAGTCGTGCAAAACCAAAAACCGTTGTGAGCGAGTGAGCAGATCCTGGCTCTGACAGAGGAGCCTGGAGCCCTGCACTGCACAACCTTGCCTCTTCCCCCCGCCTGCTACGTGGTCAGACCAGCCAGGTTATCCTCTTATCCCTCCCCGTTGCTGTTCCTCTTCCTTTCCTTGGGTAATTGAAACGTGTCTATTGTCAGGTTCATTCAGACAAGGTTGTAAAACAAAGTATTTAAGAAAATAGTTTCGAAAAAGTTAATTTGGGTCAAAGAGGGATTAACTGAGGAAATTGTTTCTGCTTGTACATCCTTCTGCTGAGAAGTAAGCAAGGAAAAGCTTGAAAATAAACCTTGTTGAGCCCATTTTTTGGAGTTTTTTTGTATGCACTCTGTCCTTTCGGTAGCTGTCGTTACTTAAATCCGTCTAACTCGATGAGGAAAGAAGGAGATTCAGTTTGAGAGCAAACTCAAAGTGAAAAGATTTGGCCAGTGGCACGATGGAAGGGATAAGTGTAGGTAGAATGGGATTAAACAGAAGTATTCTTGATATTTAACACATGGTTCAGAGGCCTCTACTTCAACACTCTTTGCAGTCTTATTTAAAGCTAAGTTTCTATCTCTTTTGCATGAAGAAGGAAGAAGAAATTTCATTTTTAAAAGATCAACATGAAACTGAGGCAGATAGGAATTGTTTGACAGAACTGATAGAAATCTGTGAAGCTCACTACAAAACTTCAGCAGCAGCATCGGGGAAAGACCGTGTCGGGAAGGACGCTTGGATTTGGAGTGGGTAATCGGAAGGAATTGTCCCTGCTAGCCTCCTCCGCAGCTGGCCGCTCCTCGGGCGCCGGGGCCGGAGCTGCCCGGCTGTCTGGTGGCAGCAGCTCACTGCTGGCATCCGGACGCTGCGCGGGAAGAGCCGTGGCTGCCGCATTTCCCCCGGTTCATCGTGCAGGGGGGAAGCGGTGACAAACAGCAGTGGATTTTATTCTTGCTTTTCTGTGCGTGTTGTTTCCTCTCTGCTTTAAAACCTCACTGAAAAAAAGTAGCCTTTAAGAGTGGAATTACATGGGCCTCCCAAAGTATTCCCACTTACTACCATTAAAATGTATTCTGTGTACAAAACAGAGGAGTGTTTTGTACTGTAGTATGGCACAGAGAGAGTTTACGCTACGTGTTGTGCACAGTCAGTTATCCTCACAACACTGAGAGTTGGGGAGTAGCTTGAATTCTCTCACTCGAGGAGCAAACAAGAGGGAAAAATGAAGGCGTAGGACCAAAACTAAGTAACAAGTCAGTGGAAGAGCCAGAAATGGGGTCTGCTAACTCTGTGCATGTATTTGTTTTTTAGGGTATGCTGCCAGTATTAATAACAAAAGAATTGGCTCACTTTCCACATTTCAGCTATGAAAAATGCATGTCTGTATTCTTGTAATCAGGGGAGCACTTGTACTCAAAGAGAGGAACGCTGCAGGTTAGCACTCTGACAGTGTCCCTGTGGCTGTCTTTTTCTCGGTGGCTGTCACCTTCTGTAGTCATCAAGTGGATAAAGAATTTTTGTCATGCTGCTTCATGAATGAAGTCTGTGCTCTTAAAGAGCATAAGAATTAGCTCTGAAGTATGCATTATCACAAAGCCGATGATGATGTTGAAAATCATAAAAACTAAAATATACTTTCACTCCATTTTCCATTTAAAAACTAAAATATACTTTCACTCCATTTTCCATTTCTCTTATCACGACCCTGAGGAGGTACAGAGTCTGGTTTTAGTTTGTCATGCTTTTTTTTTTTTTTCTGGCTGCTGCTAAAATGCTTGGGATTGTGGAGAGCTACCAGCCCTTTGCTTTTAGCATCATTCAAAAACCTTCCATTTAGAAACCATTCTGATATCTTGGTGGTTTTTTTCTTCTTCGTCTTTTTTTAACTACTAAGGAAATTTGCATGAAAATGGAATCATTGTTTCTGAAGAGTTCCATCTGCTCCTGCTGCTTATTCTGTAGCTGAAGTCATAATCCTCTGTTTGTGAAATTTCCCATTGAAGAGATTTTTGGCTTGTTACAGTTTCAGCACAAAATTTCAGAACAGAGGAGATATAGATGCTTCACCTAAAAAAAAAAAAAGAAAGAAAGAAAGAAAAAGGCTTCAGATGACATCAGAACTACAAGTGCATCTGCAGTCAATACACTGTAATTCTGAGGGAACAGGAAATAGGACAGTAAGTGAGGTGTGCAGGGCTCGGAGTGGGAAAATGCATTTCCTCACAAGGTCAGAGCTTTGGCTAGGCGTAATGAAGGAATAATAATTTTCTGGTTGGCTCAGTATATTAGTATTTCTTTTGGTGGAAGTCGAAGGGCAGGGTCGATTCGGGGTAACAGGAATGCTCAAACCAGCTAGAGAGAAACGAGCAAAGTCCCTTTAAAAGAGCTTTTGCCAGAAGGGAACTGCCAGGCTTCTTCCGAGCAGTTAGGAGGATCCATCGGATGGATATTCATTTAGCTGCTCTCACAGCCCTCTGTCTGCTTCAGAGGAATATTCTGCAAACGAGAACAGGATTTTTTGTTGTTGTTCTAATTCCTTCTCTTCCTGGGATTTATGCATTTTACATACATTTACGTGTAATGCCATGCTTGTGTGTGCCTGCATGTAAGTGCTGAACACATTCTTCCAGTCGAAGCGGTAGGAGATGGAGAGTCCCGTGGGCCGGGAGGTGACACTTGTCCTGCTAGGACCTCTGTCGCTACGCAGAAATACTGCAGGAAAGTGGGTCAGGGCGAGCAGCGCGGGGAGCAGCCACGCGCCGCCAACCCGCCGCAGAGGGCTGAGGGCTCCCGCCACGCGGGGAGGGCAGCGGGTCACCGTAAGGACCCGCGTGTGGACGGTGATAGCCTGCGCGGCTGCGATGAGCCTGCGTTCAAAAGCGGTTCTGAGGGAATTAGTGACCTCGTTTTGCATCCTCATTTGCGGGATTGTTTTCTGCGCCACGTGCGGTATTGGTGGAAAACATTGCATATGTATGAACTAGGCTGTGCTTTAAAGTAGGTAATACATAGTGCTGCTTAGGAAAAACAATTCATCTCAAATGTCTGGCATTTTCTCTGTTAATTAAATTGTGGTGTGCATGCGTACCCCTGTGTGCAGTACCTGTGCTCGAGGACTGCCTTATTAACCCTTCCCGATACTAGCAGTTTCCAGAACAGCCTTCTCACCTTCATCACTGCCAACGGAATTCACACACTGGTCCTGCTCATCCCCTGCGCTCTTGGTTATCTCGTTCCCCATGTGATGGCTAAAATGGCCCATTCCTCCTTTTCCCAGGCAATGCCACGTGCGCTCTGCTCTGGAACACCAGCAGTGGGAGATGGGTCGACGGGTCACGTCCCTCTGAACACCCTCCCCGGGCTGGACGCTCGCTGGGCTGCCCGTGCGGGTCCCTCGCTGGGTTGTCTTAGCTTCTCCCTGCCTGCTGGCTGCTGAACTCTCTACCCTTTGTAAAATCTTTCCGCGTATTATCCCTTCGTAGGTATTGGCTCCTGTAGGTTGTGGGTCCGCAGCTCTGTCTGCAGCTCAGGCATTTAACGGTTTTTCAACTTTGTGTACAAATCAGATGTACAATTTACCTCTTTAGGGACAAAGGATAGCGGATATCAACAAATCTGCGTGCTTTGCCTGCAGTGGTGCTTTGTAAGCCCCACAGGAAATATACTTGGCTAAACAAAGTCGTAATTATGTGCAGCTTCCTACCTCTGTTTTCTTGCTGTTCTGTGTCACGTTAGTGCTCAAGTACCGGTTATTTAGGAAAGCTCGCCTAATATGCCTCGTGCCAGTCAGTCTCCTGCTCCCTTGTTGCCAGCTTCTTTTTCTCCTCCATCTTCTCTCTTATCTGTCCCTGGCCTTCAGAGCCTTGTAGAGAGAGAATTTAAGTCGTCTTGTCAGGTAAAGCCTGGCCGCTTGTGCTGGGTGAGGCACGGCTCAGCTGCTCCCTGCGTGGAGGGAGCTCAGGCGGGAGAGGCTGCCCTGCTCGGCCTAACGGCCGGCTTTTCATCCCCGGGGTCCCGCTGAATCCACAGTTCCAGCCGTCTAACAGCTCTGTGGAGTTACCGCTGTGGTGGTGCCTTGCCGAGGTTGGTCTGGAGCCGGGGAGAAGGCGCTGGAGAAGGCTTGCAACCTCCCAGCGCGAAGCACAGCTCTCACGCCGACGGTTACGGACCCTGGCATCCCACAAAATTAATTAGTCGGACACAGATCGCAACAGTAGATACTGGCAGAGGATAAAGGACTGTATTCTGTGGATATTGAATGCTTTTAGAGGAGAAGCTAGCACTGGACTTCCGGCATACAGAAATACTAGCAAATTTATATGTAGATACTGTTCCGAAAAATGTAAGAACGTCACTTCTGCAAGGGGGGGAAAAAGCCTATGCAAAAGTTTGTCATCGGTTTTGGTGCCTTCATTTTTGAGGAAGGGTCTCTTTCCCCTATCTGACAACCACAGGAAAACACAGGCATTTTTCAGATAGGTTTAGCTTGCTAAACGCGTTGGTTTAGTTTTTCTTTGTTTTGTACTGCAGGTAAAGCTGCGAGCTCTGCTTCTTTCACGAGTGGTGCTGTAGCTTTTCTGTACGTCCTCAAGAGCTGAGTAGAAGACTGGCTATGAAACTGTGGTTGAGCTGCAATAGCATGTAAACATCGTTTGAAACATAGGGGTTTGTGTTGTTGTTAGCATATAAATCCTTTGTCTTTTCTTTTTAAATTAATTCCAGTTTTTATTTCTGTGTGCAGAAACATAGCAACTCACATGTATGACCCAAGTACAAATTCTGCACAGCTACAGCTAAGTTATAAATGAGACTAGAAATTACATGTAGCCCTGTGATTTAATTTTCTCTGACATATTGAGTCTATGTTTTAGCCTACAGAACTCCACAGCTGTGCCCTAATTCTCTTTTCCTTGTGATCTCAACATCGCTGCCTTTTAAGGCATTGCTATTCTTGGATCTCAGCAGGACACCATGTTAGACTGTCACCCTGCGCTCGCTATATTGCCATTGCATAAAGCAGCTTCTCCCTGGACTTTCGGATAATACGTGCAAGGAAAAGTTTGGAGCAATTTAGCGGGCGGCTGAGACTAGATCAGAGTAATTTAGTCTACACGGTAGTATATATTAAGGCGTGGGTGTAGGGATTCCTCTGTCATTGCTGTCTGAGGGCATAAGGAAAACGTTTAGATTTTGTTACAAATAATAAGCAGTACTGTAAATAGGTTTCGGCAAGACTTACATCCGGGATGACAGTTCACACAGGAAAAGATGGATGTCTTTTTTGCTTTAAATAAGAGGGTCGCTGCCCTGTGGGTATTTATATTCTGTTTTGTTAAGTGGCATTCGTATCTATGGAACTAAGCCTGACTCTTGATTTAACCAAATATTGACTGTGTTTTAATTCTGGTGCGGCCTTTATCTAACATCCTGCATTTGCTCTATAAATGTAGCGCGAGCATATTCTGCTAAATTTGGAGTAGAAACTTGCTAGATGTGATTTAGCCTGTTCTAACACATGGTATGCCACCCTTGCTGTGCTCAGATACGTGAATCTGAACATGTAGAAAGTGTCTCTTGTGAGCAGCAAAGACTGTTTTCTGTAGTACGTGTGCTGCAAAGTCATCACAACGCAGCACAAATAGCCCCGTATTTTCTGCTGATAAGATGCCTGGTAGTAAGCACTGGGCGTTTTTTGTTTGCCTTGTTTTCAAGATATATGATAAAAAGACTACTGCAGATTTTAATTTTTAACTTTTAAAAAATGAGTAGGCTTATCTTAAATAAGCAGCATGAAAATATAATACAATTGGAATTTCAAAAATGTAATGTGCTGAAATCCCGGAACTGTCGTTGGGGCAGATCATTTTAATTTCAAATCTGAACCTTACATGTTTCCTCTAAAATCATCTCACATTTCTTACAGCACCTCGCGTTGGAGAGGATCCCTCCGGCTAAACCCGGGTGTGCTGCATTGTGGGAGTATTTATGGCAATCAGCGGCAGCCAGCGAGGCCGGCTGGATTTCGGCCGGCGAAGCGGGAGGCAGCCGCAGAAGGGCAGTTTTGTCTGTCTGTCCTGCCGCAGCACACACAGACGCGCTGCCGCAGCTGTGCCTCGGGTGCACCCGCTCCTCAGCCCCCTGAGAGGAACGGGGAGAGTTTGTTTGTTTTAGGTCATCTGCCATTTTCACATTCCCAACAGAGCAAAGCCAGTAAAACCAGGGCAGTAGCGGTGGGTTCCACGAAGCTTTAGTGTTTCTCTTGCGTTTGCAGAGCTAGCCGCAAAGCGGACAGTCGTCCCAGCAGAGTGCAGCTCAGGCCACGCTTAACGAGGGGAAATCAACCCCCCTAATTCAGGGGCCCTCGTCCCCGGGCTGTCACGGAGAAAGGTGGATTCCTTCGGCAGGTAATTTAGAGGCATCTGTGAAGAAGTAATCACCGTCCTAACTTGGGTATCCTCCGAACACAAGGCTCCTGCACAAGGAATTAAGGTCCCTGACTTCTGCCGGGCAGCTGCTTTTGAGCCGGCTGCTGGAAGGGATGCTGTTCTTTGCCGGCTGTGCAGAGGAACTTGGAGCCTCTTCACTTGCAAGGCATAAAAATTGGAAATCTCTACAGTCTCGGGTCCAGGTCTGGTGGTCTATTGCTTTTGGTCCCGTATATACGCACAGTTTCAGTAATTAACTTAGGCTTTAACCTGCTCCTGCTATTAGGTGTTGTACAAGCTCAGTGTTACTCAAAAGCCGTTCCATCAACTATGCTTCGGCACAGCATCATCTCAAACTCCTGCTTTTCCAGTTCAAGGTGGTTTTCACATCATTTTGGGATCTAGTGGAAGGAAATGTAGGACTTTGAAAAGTTGGCTGAGCCTTTATGGACCTTGTCCCAAATCCTACAGAACCTGACGGCAAATGCCAGTCTCGGGCTGGTTTCTCCCTCTTTGAAATCAATGGCAAAGCAGCTACAGCTCTCTCTAAGCGCCTCTGCCTCTTCGAGGGTGCTTCACTTAGGATGGTTTCGTTTCTTACCTCTGGAATCTAGTGCCCTGGCAATCTGTCCGTCACTTTCCAGCAGGATCCAGGGGTGTATAAATTGGTACCTGGGTAGGCTTAAAATGCACGGAGCTCTCTTCTCAAGGTAAACCTCTGCCTAGACTGTAAGGAATCAGCCCGTTAACCATGGACGCTGTAGACACAGTTTGCTGGGTAACTTGTATTTACAAATTGCAAGTAGGTGAATTTGTTCGAGCACATTTTATACTACTTGTTGCCTTTAAGCTGTAGCTGCCGCTCATTTCTTCTGCTCGTGCAGCTTCTACCCCGGCAGACCTGGTTAGAGCTTCTAGGCCATAGTAGTGAATACTGTGGTGCAGTGGTGACGTTACAGCCATCTTCAGAAGAGAATCACAGACGGATAAAAAACAAAATCAGAAAGTGAACGATAATGGAAGAATGCTGTTGGTAGTGGAACCTGTTGGGGAAATCAGGGTGCGGTATAGGATTAGGGTTAAAAAGGACAAAAATATAAACCACTTTTACGCACCCTGAATTCACAAATGCCTCCCAAACGTCTGTGGTTGTTTTGAGAAGAAATGTAAAGGCCAAGAAACCCTCCTGAGGGTGACGAACTGCATAAAGAGAAGCCATTTGGCTTTACTGCCGGCACTGCGTTTCAGAGGACGCGGGAGAGCGCTGGTGGGGGTCCGAAAGGATTTGGACATGGAGAATTATTTTAAATGGAGAATTGAATGTCTCTCTCTAAAATAAATGTAAATTTTACTTAAGAAAAAAAAATACTAAAAAGCAAGAAGGGTTAATTTTAGTATCTGTAATTTGTTGTTTACTCTGCATCTGCTCTGGCCACTGTCTGAGACCAGGTCGGGGCTTGCAGGGAGCAGGCACGGTCTGAGCCAGCACAGCCCTGTTCATGTTTGGGTTGCCTTCTTTATGGAAACACCACGGGAACGGTACATTGATTTTAGATACACTGTTAATACAAATGTGAGTGAGGTCACGACAATAATTGGTAGTTATTATTGTTTGGGTAATGGACATCCCAGGTCTGCTCAAACAGCTGTATTAAAAAAAAGTTGAAATAGATGTGAAAAGATGAGGAAGGAAGGAAGTGATCACTTTACAAACCAAAAAAATGATTCCAGCAAAAAGTGCATTTCTGAATCTTGCAGCAGTAAAGCCTGGAGTCCCTGGTCTGTGCCCACCCTCTGCCCTCCCGTCACCACGAGCACACAAAGGCAGAGCTGTTCATTCTGCCCATCTCCGCTCCGTCCTGCCACTTCCACTGATGGTGTCATTCAGCGGCACGTCAGGATTCAAGAGCTCTACAAAAAGGGATGTTGTGAGCAGAGCTGTAGCAGGCTGGTCTGGCCCTGGATCCACGGGCCCCTTCTATGTTTAGATGCCTTAATGAAACAGGCTTCTGTGGTCAGAGCTGCTGACAGGAAAGAAAAAGGGGAAAATAAAAATGTGCATAGGGAAGTGTTGTGGGAAGAGCTTTCCACAACATTCATGGGCTCTTAATGTCCTGAGGACAAAGTCAGAGTTAATTCAAAGAAATAAAATCTCTCGGATGGCTATGACAAATCATAGCATTGTTACATTACATTTAATGTATTTTAATTGACTCTGGTTTTGTCCCCCGTTGGTTTTATAGTGCTGTCATCTGGAAGACAAAATATAGAGCTGTGCTTTCCCAGCAGAGCTGTGCTTGTGTCTGTATGGGTTGTATCTAGAAGACCAGACTTTGTGTGAACTGGATAATTACCCTGTAAACGAACCAGAGCCAATGTAGGTTTGTGAAGTGTCTTCTAATGTGAGTAAAATATTGACTAGCTACCAATTAAGTTAGCATGAGGCTGGATCATGTGGAAAATAGCGTGTGAAGATGTAGTTAGACTGTATCGTGAGACATGTGTACATAGGGATCAACTTGATATCCAAAAAATTAGTTCCACCATGTGGAGTAAGTTCTTGACTCCAGAGCAGGCGCTTGGCACAGAGCAGATCCTCTGCAGCTTCAGCCGGGGAAGTAGCTGGTAATTAGAGGCTCATCTTCTGTGAATCAGCCACAAAAGAAAATGAGGGCACATTTTTTGAATGGGCTTGGTGAAAACAGAGGGATACTGGGATTAGAGATTCTTGGTTTCTTCTCTGGGTTTGGAGGAGAGTGTGATTTGTCATGCTTCCTTCTGAAGTGCCATTGTTGGTGCACCCTGCTTGGTCCTCTTCCTGGCTGCTCAGTTTGTGTGCTGGTTGGTGGGGTTCTTTTTGTGCAAGAAGACCACTTTTCTCGGTTTCCCCTGCTTTCCTCCCCATTTGTGAAATTAAGGGAAGTTCCTTAGTGCACAGAAGACCCTGTTTATCTTTGAGCTACCTAGTTACGTTGAACAGTTTTATGACTATAGGAATGTCATCCTGAAAATGTCTTGCAGTCCTGGGGATTCATGTTACGAACAGCCAGCTGTAGCTGTTACCAATATGTAGTAGCTTTCCTCCTCAAGTACATTATCTTATTACCATAGATTTAAATATTTGATTTACAAAATGTTGCTGCCTGATACTCCAGTAGTATCATATAAGACACATCACAATAGATACCGAGTTTAAAGATTGTTTTAAATGGCTTTAATACAGACAGAGGTCAGAAAAGGCAAGATAACAGCAAAAGAGGCTATGTCAAAAAGTAATTAGAGCAGGACAAATGGATTGTGCAGGCATGTCGAAGGCTGTTATTTCTGTAGGCAGTGAGTAGGAAAGGTGTTAATGTAATGTGACAGATCTGGAGCAAAAATGAGGGTGCAGGGAAAACAAATAGGAGCTGACCAATGGAATGGTTTAAATATGAGGTTTGCTTTAACATAATTTGATTACACATGAAAGAAATGTTTAGTGTAGTTTCTTTGAAAACCTAATTGTCTTAAATACTGCATGTTCGATTCAGTCTTTACACCCAAAGAAGCAGTCCCTGCTCTGTGGCAGCCTCGCTATCTGTCAGTAATAAGCATGTGAATAGTTTGCCCTGTGTAGCTTCACAAACAGAGAGGAGGATGGAAGATTTTTTCCCCCCTGGTGTTAGTCTAGTAAAATTGGCTCTTACTCGCAGTTACGTACATCTTAATTTGGGACCTCGTGCTGTCTGGGGTGGGTGGTATCTGGGGCCTAGGAGCTGCTCGTAGAGATGACGTGAAAATGGAGAATCTAGTTTATCAGAAGGAAAGGACTAGGATCAGAGGGGAGGTAACAGTTACTTTTTCAGGACCCAGCTCTTGCTCTATTCAAAAGTGAGAGCAACGTTAGTAGGAGGTAGGTAGCAATGCAGAAGCGCCCCGGATGTCCAGACTGCTCCAAAGGACTGGACAGGGTACAAAGACTTAATTTCCCGAGCCCTGTCCTCCTCTGTGGTGTCATGTTGAAATCACGCTACCTGCTGTACATGTAAGGATTCGACTTTGCAGCCAGAACAACCTGTGTAGTTTATGGGGACGCTTCCCCAACATCTTTCATCAAAATGATGAAAGCGTCTTTCTTAAGGAGCCACCGGTGAAGCTTTGAGCTGGGTGCTTCACGTTATAGCTAGACAACGAAAGGGGATGCAGAGCCCATGAAAAATCGTGCTCGTAGGCAGCTAGGCTTGGCATTGACCCCTCACCCCTGTACAACAGTGCCAGGTCTATCCCTGTGCCACCTCTGCCGTGCTGGGTGCCTTTCTGTACTGCTTGGAGTCCCTCTAGAAACAAAGCTGAATTTACGTAAGGTTTTTTTGGGTGGGGGAATTTTTCCTGCCCCATTGTCCAGTGTCATCTTCTCTTTCCTCAATTGTCCCTGTGTTTCTAGTAAGTATCTTTTCCATAGATTTTGGTATTTTGCAATTTCATTTGAACTTGACATCATCTCAAGAAGTAATTGTGGTTTAGAGATGGTTAAGGTGAGATACGTGAAAGAAGTCTTCAAGCGGAGGAGGTGCCGGCAGAGGTTCTTACAGAAGCTGGGACTTCCGGTGATGTTCTTTTTTTCAGTGGAATATGCTGGTTTCTGAATGGGTGTATTCTTGGCCAGTTACCTGGGAACAACAGGGAAGCCTGCGGGTATTGTCAGGGTATACCAGGCAGTTCCTCCCGGCTCTTATTCCCATTCTTGTAAATTCTGGAAGGACATTGCTGTTCAGCTTTTCCTTTTCTTGTAAAACAAGAAAATAGCATTATTACAAACTTCAGCGAGTTAAAAGTAGTACTCGAAGACGACTGGCAAAGAAAGACGTTTTAAATAGCCACTCCTAACAGCAGGAAAGCTAAGTGCAGTAAAAATAAAACTGAAGGGCCGACCAGCCGGCTCGTGGGGCTCGTCTGCGTCCCGGTCACCGCCGCAGCATCCAGGGAAGGGGAGAGTATGGCAGCGGCCGCGCCCGACGGCGGCGCCGGCGGCCCGGAGGGCTCTCGCCTCGGCGGCTGAGGTCGCCAAAAGCCGATTTTAAAATCTTGGTTGCCCTCTCGGTGGCACTCCGCTTTACGCTGCGGTTAAGGCGGCTCACTGCAGCTCCCGCATCCGCTCCGTCACCGTCGGTAGTTCGGGACGGGGCCCGCTGTGCTCCTCGGGGCGTCCGTCGGCTCGTCCCCCCGCCCCCGGGTGGCTGCTGCCGGTCCGTCTGTCGGATGCTGCCCCCTCCTGTCCAGCCGTCAGCCCGGCGGAGAGCTCGGCCCCTCAGCGGCGGCGCCCGGGGGAAGGAGGACGCCG
>JAVKLA010000052.1:19672927-19683309 GCA_034782735.1 Sagittarius serpentarius | reverse complement strand
CTTTTTTTCCCCAAGGCGGCTGGGGGCTGCGCTGCGCTGGCCCTGCATCGCGGGCTGCAGCTGCGGCCCGGGCTCCGTGATTTAAAACAACAACAACAACAGGGTATTAGTTTGGTTTGTGGCTTGATTTGTTTGTATTTTAAACTTCCTAATCCCCTTGGCCATCTGGAAGAGCTTTTTTTAGTATTGTTAATTATTGATAGTATCGGGGTCATGCAGGCACTTGATAACGTAGCTGCATCTCTCCTGGGACTAATACTAGTTACTGATATTTTACAGCTCCCCCCCGCCCCCCGTGATTGAAGACGGTGGCAAAGCTCCCCTTTAGAATAGGTGAAATATTTAAGGAAAGCTCATTGCGTGTTTGGGTAACACACATTTTGAAAAGTCATTATTTTTAGTTGTGCCTAGGCCCTGCCTCCTTGTAGGCAGGGACCGCTGGGTTTTGCTGTGGCGGTTGTTGTTGTTTTAATCTTAGATTTTGCTCATTCTGCATCGTTCCCAGCCGTTGCACATCTAGACAACTTAAATAGGTCCAAGAGAATTATTTTTAGGCAGGCAAGTCAGTTTTTAGTCTTGCTGCTGTGTAATGTATCGATTTTAAAAACCGCCATCTAAACCAGATTTTAATTCGGAGCCTACGGCCGTGCTGGAGCAAGGGCAGGGGACCACGCGCAAAGCTTTATTTTTTCTTAACTTGGATTAGAGAAAGTTGATCACTTGGGAAAGCGCCGCTTAAGCCCGGAGTCGATCCGCAAACCGTGTGAGCGGGTGGGTAGGGCGAGGGACGGAGACCCTTGTGCCTGCTGCAGCGACTGCAGGCGGCCGCTTCGGCTCGCGGGGGCACATTTTGGTGCTGTGGGCTTTTGTTCCAAACTCTTTGTGCAACAACTGGCTGGAGCGAAGGATCAGGCCCCACCGCCCGTCCTCCCTTGTGCCGCACAATGGAGCGGGGCGACGAGCTCGCAGCGTCCCTCGTCCCTTGGCTGGCTCCTGCCGGTGCTGGGTCCCGCGGGACGTGGTTGCTCTGGGGCGCAGGGCTGGGTGTTGGGGTGAGGAGGAGAGGCAGGGCCGGGGGTAGAGGGGCTCCCAGCCTGCAGGGGAGAAGTTGCATTTCGCAGATGAGTTTTTGATATGCAAATGGTGACGGTCGAAGCCTGCAGAAGGGAAGGGTGATGGGTTTCATCAGCTGCACACTCTTCATTTATACCTACACGAAAAAGAGCAACCGATGATTCTGGTTTTTTATGAGGGTTTTCTTTTGACTGAACTCTTTGGCAGAAACAAAATCGGCGTGGGATAAGACTGTGAGGTTTGGATTTAATTACTAGAACGGGAGAGCAAAGCTGAGACGCACTGGCCATTTCTCTGTGGCAGCATTTCTCCTCTTTTCGGTACTCGCCCGATGCTTTTTGAAATGCAGCCGTGCTCTCTGTGTCTCCATCAGTAGAGCATCTTTTTACAGTACAGAGCGTGAGGTTGCAGGCAGCCTCTTTCTTTCCCCTTCTTTTTTTTTTTAAAGGACTTGAGGAGGCTTGCCCATTTAAATTAACCTTTATCCCAGCTGGGCACACAAATGTTTTTGTTTTAGTTCACAGAGGGTTAATTCTATTCAGGCTCTCACCGTGGCGGGCCTGATCCAGGGCGGCACAATCTGCTCTTTGAGCCCGGCCTGGCCAGGCAGGGCGCTGGTGCCTGCACCCCTGTCCGGCGTGGGGCTGGGACCCCCATCTGCGGGGTCGATGGGGGAGCAGGAGCGGGACGCCCCGGCCCATTGTGCGCCCGGCGATGGGCTCGCCTGCCGAGGTCGCTCCTGTCCCGGGGAGGGGCCGCTGAACGGAAAATCTAATCCCCGAGATCATCGGTTATAAGTTAAAGGAAAGCCCCTTAAGCAAACGTGTCTGGTTTTGGGGGTGGGCTTGTTTGGACAATGCAGCACTCCGCAGTGAGGGAGCAATCACCCCAGTTCTGTGTCTTGAATTTAACAAGATGGTTTTCTTGAAACTAAAAATCAACAATGAAAAAAATCATTAGGAAAGATAAGGAGAAGAAGAAACCTTTAAGACGTTTGTTTGTGTTTGAGGCATCATCAGGGGCGGGTGAGATTTTGTTAGGATTTAAGTAACACGTGTGAGGCCTCCCCCTTCCCAAACAGCTGGTATTTAGCAGCTTGAGATTTAAACCCAGCTAAAGGGTACTGCGGGGTGTGTGTGATAGCCTGAGTTAATCACGAAGCAAATAAATGATACACAGTTGAAAAGATGTTAAATATATTAATGAATTGCAGTGCTGAGTGTCCTCTGTAATCTTTTTTCAGCTATGAAAGATTTTCTTAGCTGTAAATCACGTTCTGTTGTATAAATGGGAAGTTTTGCAAACTGTAGCTTCCTGCGTCCTGCCTCTCGCTTTTCAGCAGGACCAAATCCCAGCACCGTCTGCTCTGGGGGTTTGGGTGAGGGTTTGTGCCTTCGCTTTAGGCCTCGCTCTAGGAGGTAAAGTCTTTTGTTTCTGCTCCGTTACAAAGCACCGATATGACGAGTCGCGCAAGCTGGCTGCACCGACACGCCGTCTGATTTCCAAGGTAAATCTCTTGCGGGGAGCTGTAGGTGCTGTACGGTTTGGAACTGCGTCTGGAGGGGTGGGCGCGATCCTTCTCACAGCCGTGGGGAGCTGCCGAGCTGAAGCCGGCACCTGGTCCCCTCCAGGAACGCGGCCGTGCTGCCCGCCCGCTCTCGGAACAGCAAAGGCGCTTCCCCGGATCCCGCTCCGGTGTTCGTCCGCAGGAGTGATACAGGTGGGAGCGGTGATGGAGGCTTGCTGAGGGCTGGACATGTGTCCCGATGGTTAAATTTATTTGCTGTGTCTTTTACATGCTCATTCACGCGCTTTAGTGCTTTCTGTACGTGTCTTTGCCGTGTGCTTCAGCAGGGTTCAATGGTATTTCCTTTTGGAAATTCATAGGAATTTTCTTTTAAAAAATTATCAAGACTACTCATTTCACTGAGGGGAAAAGCAAGTCTTTTAAAAAACAAGTGTATTGCTCCTACCGTTGGCCTTATAAAACACAGACAAGGAGAGATTTCTTCTCTTTCTCACTCCGTCTTCTGTGACTCCTGTGTAACATCATCATATTCTTGAAGAATTTACATTGTATTAAAATGTGGTATGAAACCTACCATGACCTTTGAAAACAATACATCCTTTAATGTGGCTTCGGGGAGGGGTTAGCGAGGGAGAAGCCATAAAAATCTTCAGGGTTCAAGATGAGGTTGAGATTTTTGTGAGTGCTTTTGTCGTAGCAGCGACTGTTTGATTTAGTGGCCCCTGGTACAATGGGTTGTGAGAACAAAGCCCGAATATCCCGTGTATGAGTTCGTTAAATGTAAGACCCATCCGGAAAATTGCCGGGGGTGGGGGGGAAGCTTCGTCAGTCCTCTCTCTCTGAAATAAAACATGTGCAAGGTATTTGAAAAATCTTCTTGCCAGTTGTTTTGTTTCTTAACCTACGTTGTCTTGTATGGCTTTTGAAACCAGAGGAATCAGTGAGACGAGAGGGAACGGAGCCAGGGAGGAGGGAGGGCTACTTGCTTTAAAATTATTATACTTACTATGTGTTTTGATATTCTAGTGAAATTTCACGGTTAAGGGAGTTCAGAGCACCCCCAGCACAAAACTGCTTTAATTTCCCCCCGTGCTTTACCGTTTCTGTAAAGTTTGCTGCGATTCTGCCCCAGCTGTCCCACCATTCGCCTACACAAGGCGCTTGCATTAAGTAGGGTGAAAAATAGCAAAGGTCAGGAGCCAGCAAGCCCGTGGGCCGCAGGGGGAGCGTCTTGGGCCTGGTCACGGTTCCTACAGGATTTTTTTTAAAGCTCTGAAACTCTTAAGACTGTGGGTAGGTAATTACTTTTCATCTACCGGTTTTGTTTGAGCGGCAGTTTATGGGGTGTATGGGCACCTCTCTAGCCCCTGGAGGTCCGTGTCTTTGTTCACGGTGTGTGCCGCTCTTCTACCGTGAATTTTAACCTGGAAACCCACCCAATTAACAGATTCTGCAGGGAGGCATGTGCAGTGGTTGTGGCGATGGGGCCATTCACACCACCTCGCCGTCACCCCGCCAGTAGGGAGATGGGGATGGCGCGGGAAGGGTTCTCATTCCTCCTTGCTTTAATCATCCCGGCTTCCCGTGTTCGCCAGGCGAGGCCCTATTCTTCCCACAACAAAAAAGCTGCGCCTGGAAATGAGCCCTCATTTACATCCTCAGCCATCAGCGTGCTCCAGTGAGGAGGGAGCCCCGTCATCCGCCACGGGATGCTGCAGCAATCCACCGCGTCCTCCTCTGCCCTTTGCCATGGGTGTAAGCCAGTAGTTCCATGGCTCCCTAATTCTGCCCCAGCCTGCCCGGCCGTGGCACGGCGTGCCCGGCAGCGAGCGCGGCCGTTGCTGCTGACCCCGGGGTCCCCCAGCGCCCACGATTTATGGCACTGCTGGTGGGAGCAGGGGGAGGGCCAGGAGTTAAGCTGAGGCTGAGCTAAACCCTGCAGATAGCAGATAGAGGACTCTGCTGTCCTAGGCTAATCCCCCGGCCCCCTCCCAGCGTTTATCAGATAGCTGAAGGTGGAGATTATGCAACTGGTGACTACAAAGTCATGTTTAGCTGCCTCCCTCCAGCGAGATGCTCAGATAGCCCCGGTCCTGATCTGTACCAGCATTCCTCTGCAGTCTTCATTAAGCACATACCTGAGGTTGTCTGTCCTGTAAAACTGGGAATGTTTTAGTGTGGGGATGACACCACGAAGGTTTCTTTAGTTAAGTTTGCGTTTCCTTGATTTTAAGGTTTTGTAACGATTGCAAGGAAATTTGCAGAAAAGCGCAAATTTGCGTGCTGTGCATTAGCAAATCTTTTAAAGATGAATACAGATTGGTTAGGTTTTTACTTGGCTTGTGTAACTGAAAACTGGTTTCATTTCTGATCCCAATACGTTTGGCTCTTTTATTTCTGTTGCGTTCATATGTCCTCCGACAGTAAGAAGCTGCGCGCTGGTTTGTCAGGTTGCTTAGGCTTTATGGAGATTGGAGGGGACTTCACTGTGACTGCTGCCTCGTGCCGCTCCCAAAATCCTCTAGGTAAAAACCTTTGTCTCAGAAAACTCCCTGGTCAACTCTAAGTGAGGAAAACCAGGCTCGGTGGGAGTTTGAACCAGCTCGTCTTCACGAGCCAGGGCCGTCCTAAGGTTGGGGTTTTTCAAGGTCTGTCTCACTGCACCGAATGATACAAAACGGGAAGGGCAGGGTGTGGGTAGCACACCAGGCACGGTGCGGATTTGTGTGGCTGTGTGTCTGCCCGGTCGGAGCTCTCTCCTTAGCTCCCTGGGCAGGACGGTGGGCGCAGGCAGCTGCCGTGCCCCGCGCCATCTCCTGCGTGAGGCAGCCGTTCAGCCCCTGCCTGCTCCCGGCACTGCGCTCGCCTTCTTCCTCCCTTCCTGCTCTGGCTGTGCCATCTTTTTTAGAGTAATCGTGTCAGATGGTTTCTCTGTTTTGAGTTTGTGCTCTTTTCCTTCTTCTTGCTCTTCAAGGTTTTGGTTTTTTTTTATTCTTTCTGTCCCTTATACTGTCTCCTTGTTTTTCTGACCTGGTCTGTCTGTCTCCCTTCTCTTACTGCCCTCTCCCCGCCTCCCGTTAATTCATCTTCTCAACCACTTTCCTTTACCCACCGAGACCCATCCTCTCTGACACGGTGTGACCCTCTGCTGCCCACGCTGGAGCATCGCTGTAATTCCCTTGTCGCCTGGACAAGTCGCGGTTGCGGACGCTCGGGTGCTGTCTGGAAGGAGCCTTTGTCCCTGCTGAGGTGTAAGGGTGCCACGTGGGTCACTCTCTTCTGCTTCTGTCACCTGGCCGCACCTAAAGGAGCACTGGCCCTCGCGTGCCTTCGCTCTGAGCTCACAGCCATCTCGGAGGAAGAGAAAGGCAGCTCTGGCTGCTCTCCTCCTCGGCTCTGTCGGTGAGGTCCAAAATGCCCCACGGTCTGGGCTACCCCACCTTCCCCTTCCCAAGGGACAACCCTGACTGCTTTGTGGCATCTCCCCCAAGCACTGCCGTGTACTCCTGCTTTCTCCATTAATTTGGTTGTAGCTATCATACGAGCTTCTGCAGCAGAGAGGTTTCTCCTCCGAGTTTTGAACAGTTGGGCCGTAGAGGAATAACTTCCTACGCAGCACGGTATGCATCTGCAAGGCAGGTCCTGGAAAGTGTTTGCACTCCTTGTGTCTCCTAAGCAGCTTGCCTTTAACTAAATGTGATTAAATGTATGTATCACACAAACTCCAGAGGGAAAGGACTGAGACACTGAAGTTAAACTCTGGGTACCTGAGGTTTGCATGGAGAACCACGTGCAGAATCCGTCCCCAGGGAGCTGCAGAAAACTGTTGCCACCTCCCAGGCCCTGCTTTAGCTGTGGGTATTCTGCCCATTGGAGATTGCACAGTCACGCGTTCAAGCCAAGAAATACTGGAAATAATCTGGTTCAACCAGCATCCTTATGAAATGCACGACCAAGTGAAAGACAGAGGTGGGGTTCCTCAAGTCCTGTTGCTCCAGACCAAAGAGATGCCCTTTCTGTTCCGTGATGCCTCTGCCTTTCTCGGCCAGGGTGATCTAGTCATCCAAATAATGATTATTTGACATTTGGGAAAGCAATCCCATGAAGTACACTGCAGATCTGTCTGTACCCCTGAACGCACTTGAATAGTGCCTGTCTTCAAAGTGCAGCTCTGTTTGCAGCTATTGGGATATTAACGGGTTAAAACACTGGGGTGGGGAAGGCAGATTGGCTTGGCGTGCGAGGGGTTAAGCTGTTTGGCCGTGCTAAACATCTGCTACAGGAAAAGCTTCTGGTGCAACTTGCTGGCTTTATTAAGTGTAGCTGACTGTAAACGTGAAGCAGGGTTTAGGCCTCGCTGTGCAGATGCAAGGTAATGAGGATCCATCTTCGTTAACTACCTGGGTCTCTTCAGCTGTAATTTACTTCTTCCTTTCCGTTTGACGTCATCCATGTCTGCCTGCTCGCAGATTCTCGCAGAGCTGTGCGTCGTCCCCACTCTGTCTCAGTCGCAACGTTAGAGTCTTGAGATAGGAAACTTAATGTGACAGCTCCTGTTGCTGGGAGTCCTGCAATTTACGTTTTTAGCCATCTGAAGGCCTCCCAAAGATTTGGAAAAGGAACAGTAAAATCACGTCATTGTGGCTTAACCATAACGTAACTCACTTGGGTTCTGGGTGGTGACCCGTGCGGTGAGGCTTTTGCTGGTGCTGCTGGAGCCGCGGGAGGAAGCGAGGAGGTGAGCGGGTCCCTCTGCCTGCACCCGGGAATACGCAAGGTGAGACAGTATTTCGTCTTCGTTGGCGTCTGCCAGGCACCATGTCTGTATTTGCACACCCTGGTCTGTGCAGTTGCGGTAGGGCACTTTAGACCCTTTTTCCCCTCAAGGTCCCTGTTCCTCCCTGCTAGCAACAGCACGAAGTTCGATGGAGGCTGCTGGGGAGAGCCGCACTCTCGCCCCCGCTCCAAGGGTCCTGTCCCGGCGCTGGGAGAGTGAAAGATGGAGCCCCCCCTTGCAGCCGTGCGCTGCTGCTCTCCAGTGCTGTGCAATGGATCCGCACAGCCAGCTGCCTCTTCGTCAAACCTGACCTTACAGAAACTCAAGGGTTTTCCTACCGCGTGCCTGCAGCGGGTGCTGGCACCACCGGGCACCGAGTGGAGCGTTCAGAGAAAAAAACCCTGAAAACTGGGAATAAAATAAAATTCAGGGGCAGCACAGCATGCTTGTGCCACGCTGATGAGAAAATGTCCTCCATTTCTTTGCTCTCATCTCTGTTCTTTGTTAAGGGAATACGTAAGATAGTGCCAGGGAAGCTGCTCGGGGGCTCGTTTGGCCCCCAGGTGATGGGTTTGACCTCCTGCCCATGGCGGGAGGAGACCCTGTTTCGTGGCAGAGGCGGGCACTGCAGCGATGTGGCCCCTTCGGGCTGTAACGTGTGCTCCTGGCGATCTAAATGGCACTTTGTTTCCCGAACCACTTCCATTTCTGATAAATTGTGTGAGAAAGGGCATTTCTAAGAGGCTGCGTTTTAAGCAAACCTGGGTTTTACTTCTCTTCATTCTTCTTGCCACTGTTGAGAATTTCTGGACTTGATATCCTATGAATATGTTGAATTGAAATTACTTCATTGGCGGTTGTGGAACTGGATTTGTGGCAGGCCTGTGAAGCTCCGGAGCTGGAGGCAAACCCCTCTGCACACCTGGCTCTGCTGACCGAGTGAAGGCGGTGAGGAGCCTCGTGCCGGCAGCGCCTCCGGCCGGGCTGCGCCGGGCCGACGAGACCGGCGTTTGTGGGTGAGCGCCTGTGCTGCGCTCTGCTTTGAGGGCACCTGTCCGGGCAGGCCACGGCCCGCCGACACTTTCCCAGTCCCCTCAGGAGAGTTTCTGATCGCTCGTTGAAGCCGTTTTGTTGACCACAGAGCCTTTCCTCTTCTCTTGCAGATGAGCGGGTGGATCAGCGAACCTGCCTGATCTGCGGGGACAGAGCTACGGGGCTGCATTATGGGATCATCTCCTGCGAGGGCTGCAAGGGGTTCTTCAAAAGGAGCATCTGCAACAAGCGGGTTTACAGATGCAGTCGAGACAAGAACTGCGTCATGTCACGCAAACAGCGCAACAGATGCCAGTACTGCCGGCTGCTCAAATGCCTCCAGATGGGGATGAACCGAAAAGGTAAAGAAAACTGGGCTTTTTGCTGGCGGAGGCACAGGTTGGGGCCAGTGTTAGCAATGCATGCTACCCTTCCTCAGCTGCCATTTTGTATTGCAGTTCTGCCTCTCAAATTCTAGACAAGAAAAAGTGAAAGGTCAGCAAAATTATGCATGGGTAAAAAAATTCTTCCTGAACTACTTCATTAGTGTATTGGAGGAAAAACCTGTATGAATTGAAAGCATGTATAAATATTTGGAGAACTGATCGTTGTGATCCCTTTTTTCAGGGAAGGTAACAGTTTGTTACTGTCCTTCCTGGCGGATCTGTCCTTGCATTTATCCTGAGCGAGGTGGTCACTATTTCTATGTTTCAATATACTAACGTGGCAAGAATGAATCCATTTGAATAGGCGTTTCAAGTCCCAAGGGATCCGAGTCAGACTTTACCTGTTCATTGTTGTGGGACCGTAGACCTGCAGTTGCTGCCCAGTGATACGGTGTGAGGGGCTTTACCTACCGCCCGTCTCTGGTTGACGGCTCAGGGCTCCCGGCAGCGGCGTGTGGAGCTGGGGAATGCCGAAGGTGGTTTTGGCAGCTACGAGGTCACTGAGGAGACAAGTGCGATGTGGGGAAGAAGCTGTGCTGCGTTAGGGACAGCCGCTCCTTAGTCCCCGCGTGTGCAGAGGGGATGAATGCTACGGTATCATGTTCAGGATGGAAAATCCTAAGTAGCTCGGAAGTTAAAAAATGGAGTGGGATTTATTTCAGTGTCATGTCTGTGCTCTTCACTCCATCTTTTGACTTTTTAATCTCTGGAAGTGGTGTTGCCCATTAAAAGCAGGGATTTCTTGGTTTAACGGCAACAGGCAGGAGTCCGAGCAGCAGCGGGTGCTGCTGTAGCACGGGGGCTGCCTTGCTCCCTCCTGGACATGCAGGTGGGACGGTGGGAGGGACCCCTTCCCAGCTGCCAAACAGAAGCGTCGCCTCATGGTTTTTAAATGTGGCTATTGATGCCTTTAGTGTCATCGTTCATATGAAAGCCGCCTGTCAAAAGCACTAAAACTTCCATAGATTTACCGCAAATCCACCGGCATCCTTAGAAAACGTATCTTGGGGCTGGGATGGAAAGCTTATCTCCCGACTGCTTTGATTGCAAATTATCTTTGGGGGGTTTATTTGTTGGGGAAGGCAAGCTGGTTCCCGGTAATCTTTGACCTGAAGAGTGTCGTTCCAGGGGCGCTGGCCAGGTTCGTTTACTTTCAGCGTCTGTAGTGGGAACCGCTCGGCGCTTCTCGCCGGCATGTTAGAAGTCGGGGTGCGTCACTTCCATTTCCCTAAGCTCTCTCCTCCGGCTCTGCCTGGTTGTCCCGGCCCAGGGGGGGCAGCCAGCCCCTTGCAGGCGTCCGGCCCTCCTCCCGCCCGCTGCCCGCCGGCTTCTCCTGACGCCCCATCTCTCGCTGCCTGCCTGCCCACCCGCCATCCTGCCTGCCTGCCACCCTCCCCGCCACCCTCCCCGCCACCCTGCCATCCTGTCTGTCTGCCACCCCGCCCGCCACCCCGCCCACCACCCCGCCCGCCACCCTGCCTGCCACCCCGCCCGCCACCCTGCCATCCTGTCTGTCTGCCTGCCC